>JAQFYB010003544.1:0-19018 GCA_034694085.1 Pogonognathellus longicornis | reverse complement strand
AATTGCTTCTAAAAGAAATCAGGCTTTACTTCTGCCTGCTTATAATACTATTAAAAATAATAAACTAAAAGAATATTCTGAAAAATGTATAGTAAACGACATGTAATTAACTGTTTCAGCAGTAGAGCAGTACAGTAACAAATTATATTTTATACACTACGAACTCTAAAACCGTAATTATCAAAGAAACATACAGACAAGACATATTCATGAAGTGCAGAAAAGCATAATAATGAGATGATAAACTTGTGTAATGCACTTGCAACGGAGCAAGTAATAATATGTAAGTGCATCGATGGAAATTGGAAATAATGGAATGTGCATTTGTTATTAACTTTTATGTAAAAATAAATATTTTGTACGTGCTTATTGATTTAATTTTAACTTGTCATTGTAAACTTTTATTAAATGATTCATTAAATTAATAAATTAAATTACATATAATTAAATTATTAAATAAATAATTCTCAAAACAATCACATGTAAAAACAATCTTATCGTATATGAAGCACCTATGTTAATTATATTATAATATAATTGATCCAGTGCATGCGTAATTGGCATTTAAATACAAAATACTTGCTTAAAATAAGCTTAATAATTATCCGTTAAAATCATATGCATAGAAAGGAAGATTATAATAATGATGAAATATTTATCCGATGAAAAGACTCAATTTTCTGTCAGTAACATCCATACTATTGCGTCCTCCATCAGAGTTGAAGGAAATCCATGAAAATCGGGGCTTAGATTTAGTGGAGGATGTGGAGCTGGTAGATGAGGAAGACGCTGTGGAGTCCACACTTCCAGACTTTAATTTCTTCGATTTTGTCTTGAAGACCTGGAATATTTAAAAATGTTAAAATAATGAAATTGTGAGAAAATTATCGACACTGGCAATGAACGAGCTATGTGTAATATTTGCTCAAAAACAAGTAGCATTAGGCTTACCGGACGGCTCAAGACCTCAGCAACACGGTCTGTAACTTGAAAGTCAATATTATCCATGTTTTATTGTGGTGTTATTAGTGTAAGTTTGAGTTAAAAATCTTTACAAAGTTGTTATGAATTTGCAGGGAAGGCAGTTTGTTAAGATCTTACTGGTTCGATTTATTTAGAAACTGAAACAATTAGTGCTTGTCAAATCGTTGTTCAATGTGCTTTTAAGCTGCTCTTTGTCTGTACTATTTAGTGGCTTTAATTGAATTGATTCTTAATTTCCCAACGTGCCACTATTTTATACACGCTCTTATCAGTAATTTCACGCAACAGTTGGTAAACTGATTTTATGATAAGGGAACGATGTTTACGAAATAATATAATATAACTGCGTTTGCACATAACATTTGTTTGACATTACCTTGTTTACCTGATAGAGTTACGCAGTTAGCATTTAGTTGTCAATAAAAGAGGTGATTTCGCTTCGCAGTTTCCAATTAATTTGTCTGTTGACATTGGCCTAAATTAAATATCCACAGAAGTATCATTGTCATTATAAATTCATGTAAGTGCATAAAACTAATTTTAGCCAAGAGTATTGCTCATATTGCACATTCTTGATACAAATTTGCAACCAAGGGAGTAGCGAGGCGGCGGTGGTACTCGTACACCATCCCCCAAATGGCCCAAAAAAAAATCGTTTCTTTAAAGCACACCCCAAATCTGGATCTTAGCTACGTATATCCTTGCTTTATTTATATAATGTCATAAAATGATATGCATTTTTTATAACATAGACATAGTGTATGTTGATTGTTTAACTTTTTAGGACGTTTGATAAAATGTTATTCATTATAATATTATGCTACTCAGGACACTCAGAAGTTGTGTTTGTAACATGTAAGACAATCAAATGTTAATATTGGTATGCTTACTATAATATAGTAATTGCAAATATGCACAAAACAGTCAATCCAGATTAGCATATTATTCCATTTCAGCATCAGCATCATAATCAAAATTCTCAGAACACACCATAGTATCAGTAATACTCAACGTGTACGGTGTATTGGTGTATAGGATGAGTACGAAAATTTCCAAAGGTTTAGAGTTGACATTGGCACCTACAATTTGTAGGCTACAATTAGTAGACCGAATATGAATTTAATGCAGTAAAAGTACTAGTACAATAGACTGTATTCGACTGTATGGTCTAAAGTGTCTCAATTGGTTGTCTCATCATCATCAATCAAGCGATCAAGTCCATTCTTTAGCATAATCGTCAATACAAACATGTACAGTTGTGTACGTAGAATATACTTAATATTTTAAGCCTGAATCAATATAAGTATGTATACATAATATTTATACGCATAGAGATTATACGTACATATTTATGTCGTCGCTTTCTTCCATTTCAACACAATAATAATATCAAGCGAATAAACATTTTGGTTATTCTCATACACAAATAATATACAATAATAATAATAATATTATTGCATATAATATGTTTGAATGCTATTTGTTAAGATAATAAGTTTGTTGAAAAATGCAATTACCTACTACAGAGGTCAAAACTATGTGACATGCAACGCACTTGAAATGTAGTTATACCGCACCTGTATTGCACACAGTGCACAGGATATGATGATATGATACGATTAGTACGAAAGCTTGAGTACTCATTCATGTTTAGCAAGTGTCAAACTTGTAATGTTATACGCAGAACTATTTCTGTGTTCGATGATTTTCTGATAAAACAAAAATAAGTCTGAAGTATTTTTAACTTCATACAAAACTATTGCGCAAAAATTACAATACAGTAAAATGTAGTTCAAACGAATTAATTGATATTTGTGTTGAAATCTTTTTCCTAGGTATTTTGAAATATCATGTATAGAGGATATTGATAGACCAGACCAGAGTAAATCAAGATATATTTTATAAGTTACTTTCCATGATTCATGATTAAGGTTCCTTCCACTCCAGTAATACATACACACACGAATTCAAGCAATCATTATAAACGTTACCTTTTCTTTCATGATCATGACGAAGAAACATTAAATCTTAAATAGTATCATTTGAGGAATTAGGATTAGGAATACAAAAGCATATTTTATGCAGTCTTACAATTATTTCAGTTCTTTAGAAAATTACTATTACTAATTAATAACAAACGAACCAAGTCATCATTTAATACAGATTTCTTTATTTTTCCGTAATTCTATTGTATTACAATTAATTACCCCTCGCATAGCATAAGTATAGATTAATTATTCTTCATTCCTTATTATCTAATAATTGCTAGTATATTTATTTATGAATTACTTACAATAGTTTCTTTGTAAATGAAGAGATTATTCGAAAAGCAAAATATTTGCGGTAAAATAAAATGTGTTCTGGATAATATAAGCTGGAGTAGCAAACTAGTTTACTATGAACTAGTTCAGCCACTAAAACACAAAATGTGAAATGAAAGATGTAATTAGCAAGCAGTGTATATTGTAAAACTACCTATGTACCAAATGTACATGAACCTTTAAAAATTAATGCATGTAAATTGCTTTAGAGAGAAACTATTCAATTCGTATACACATTACATTACAAATAAGTTCTGCATTAAGCATTTGTATATATAGTGAATAGTAGTGTGTCTAAAAAGAAAGCAATTCACTATAAATAATTAGAGAAAGCTATAAATCGTTATGAAACTAACTACTAATCAGCTTTGTAACAATTTACAAAATGCAAAGTGTATTGGGTCTCTGAATTTGACCAATGCAGATATGACACCAACATCAGACCTCCTCTCATCAGTTGTTTGAATGATTATTTCCTTCTTACATTTTTAAGTCTTGCATGAAACAGTCTTGAATTCGATTCTTTGAAGATCTGATAAGATGAGATATAGAATCTGTACTTTATTCTTCTGTAATATTTCATGAAGACCGTTTTATTGCATCGCTATAAAACAAAAAATGCAAAATAAGCAGGAATTAGTTATATAAAACATCGCCATAATAATTAGAGACTTTCCCCATTTGTACTAACAGTAAAAGAGTCTATAATTGAAGACCAAATTACGAATACGAGCATTAGTCTCTAATTTTCATGGTTCAGCTATTGTAAGGAGTATTATTATTGTAAACAATAAATTACAAATCTTGTCTAGGAATAGCATATCGGCCCTCGGGTGTTATATAGGATCCCTCCTGTGGTCCATCTACAATTACCATTTGAGACCTAGGGATTCCCGTGCTCTTCTTGAATTCCTGTATTTTGCATTAAAAACGTTTCAACTATAAGTTTGTGGCATCGCCTTAAGTTTCCTTGCAAATCAATTTAAACAATACAAACAAGTTTGATAACAAAAATCGCACTTTTTCAGCAAGAAGAGGACAGTTTTTAATCCAATGCCCATGGATATTACATTTGAAACACCTATAGCTAACTGGTGGAGCCGATGAATCCGATGAATCTGCTCTTGCTAGTCGTCTGGTTAATTTATTAACGTGGGCGTCCTCGCCAGGACTTCCAGTGAGAGTTATTGCAGAAGCTCCTGGAGTTGTTTTAGAGTTATTTTTAGCTGCAATTATTTCTGCCTCATCTGCTGCAGAATATCTTCTTACTTGGTGATGATACGGGCTATAGTAATTTGTAGGAGCTGAGAGTGAAATGTATTGCAGATTGGGATTGGGTTCGCCTTTTGCATCTTCTGAAGTTGTATTTTTCAAGTTATCATTGGATTTATTACAAACTTGTTCCTTGTAATATCCATTTTCATAATCATTATAGCAGCCATCATTCTGATTTTCATAAGTGTTTGCGTAAGAATCTCCGGAATATTGGTTGTTTGAGTAAGCATCTCCGGCGGAATATTGGTTGCTTGCATAAAGATCCCCGGAATATTGGTTGTTCGCGTAAGGATATCCGGAATATTGGTTGTTCGCGTAAGGATCTCCGGGATATTGGTTGTTCGCGTAAGGATCTCCAGGATATTGGTTGTTCGCGTAAGAATTTCCGGATACTCCGGAATATTGGTAATGTAAAGGTTCATTTGAAATATTGGAATGTTTATATTCTGTGTAAGATGCAGTTGCAGAATTATTTGCAATTTGCTGAGTATTCGTTGGCTTCTTATTTTCTGAAGAACTCTCTTCTTGACGAGTCTTTTCAACAACTGGAACGCGTGAGACAATCAGATTTGTGTCAGCAGGAATAAGTGTGGGATCAATTTCATAGACTGCACATCAAAGCAAAAACATCACATTATATTTAACAGATCAATAACTTAAATTTTTTAAATTTTATTGATAACTTGCCATGTTTAGTTTCTGCATTCATAATCTGAAGTTCATAATCAGCATTGACAGCAAGTCGCTTTTGTCTAGTTATTTCTTTTCTCAAATCCCCGACAGAAATATAATTTCCGGGGAAAAAAAGAGTAGAATACTCTAACGAAGATTTAAATCTGTATTTCACAGACATCTCTACTGGTTTATCTTTAGGCGGATGCGGATGATAGCGCAACATTTTCTCCGAAGTAGAACACAACCACAAAACACAAAATTGACCTAGATATTAGTTAATTAATTTGATCTTGATAAACAGATGCTTTTGTTTACACAAACTTCAAATCAAACTATTATTGGCGCAGCGAATTCATGCAAATTGCACGTTTCATATCATATCCTAAGGTTCCTTTAATCTTTTAAAAATGTGTGTGTATAAGTCTTGGTTTGGGTTTAAAATACTTCTATATTCAACATTTAAGTCTCAATTGTTTTATTCCTGTAGTTTTAATTATTTTTTTGTGCTCCCACAGGTTGACCAAAAATTCTTCATTCATCTGGGAACTGAATATTTTGATTCTGGTCTCATATATCTCGAGATGGATTATGACAACAAAAAGGAGAAACGTGGATGCTGGGTAAAGGCAGATTTGCTGTTGTTTTTAACCATAAATTAGCACATCAATATTTGTAGTCTTTACAATACAATGGCAAAGTAAAATTGTAAATGACTAACTTCACAAAATGTTCTAAATCTGCAGCTAAATCTGTACAAAACCTTCGAACATTGAGCTCTTTCGTAAAATGAAGTTGTTGGATTGCATGTATTATTTGGCAATATTGTGTAAGTAAAAAATAATGTAGTTCATAGTTACTTGTTAGTAAGATGCTTTATTATTGTGTATACTGTAATATTGTCCTGTAATCTTTTAAAGATATTTATTTTGGTAAGGTTGGAATTTCTAAAACATGCTTTTATTTGTTTACTAAGATGTAGATAAGGACTATACAATGGATTAGCAGTTTAGCACACACTACTACGTGTACCAACAGAAAATAAAAGAATTTTGGAATTTGGTTGTGTACGAAAATACCACATCTCAAATTGGTAAAACATTGGACAAGAAATGCAGAACACAGAACAGATGGTTCAAGAATAAGTCAGTGTATTATATACTTTAATTTTTAGTCTTCTATACATCTATACAATATCTACATTATGTCATCTCTGTTTGTGTTCCAAAATTCCATTATTTGTCTTTAACTAAAGTTAATATTCTGTGTATTCGTATACAGACAGAAAGGAACTTTTTGGCGCAACATCATGTTCTTCCAATCACCTGATGAAGATACAAATGAAAAAGAAAACAAACTCAACTCTTTTATACTTCAGTTCTGTATTCCCTTCGGTATCTTTTTAGGTGTATTCAATAGCAAGGTATTCCACCCATAATTATCATTATTATTATTTCTACACAATATATAATAGAATAGCACATAATACATTCCAGCACTATTATATATTGTATAACACAAACAATCATAATGTAATCATAATAATACTGTGAATGCTGTGTGAATATCATTATAATCTTGATTGGAATCTTTAGGCATAAAACCTACTTGCACTTGCAGCTTTGAAAGGGAACTTATTGTGATTTACCCCACAAGCACGTAGAGAGAAGGTGAGCAGCGGAACAACGAGGTCAGTTTTGAAAAAAAGTACATAAAACAAGTTTTTTATTATTATGTTTTGCAATCAAGTCTTTGCAGATAGCAGCTTCCTTAAAACCTTGAGCAGCTTCCAATTTTCAATAGAGTGCAGTCTGACTGAGCAATTAAGGAAAAGGGAATTTTATGCTCAAATCAAAGATAATAACAGTTAGGAAACACTTTCAGTATGGTTCTTCTAGTTCTAATCTATATGTAACAGTTTTGTTAACATATTAGTTAGTATCAGTCCCAAAATCCCATCATTCCCATCCCAAAGTTGTAGGGTAGATGTGGGCTTATACAATTTATAAAATCAGTTGAATCATTTTCACCGTAATACATTTTTAAACAAGTTTTTATTTTTGCGATTGAATATTAACATCTTATTTTTGTACTGATCATTATTTGCGGTAAACTATAGTTTAATTGAATGAAACTACTCAAGATTTAGAGATATTCAAAGTTATATTTTTAAGAAGGTAAAATGTGATTTTGTATGCGAGAGCTAAAATTGCTTAGTTTACAGTGGAAATTTAAATTAAATAGGTAATGTTTGTAATTTATTAAAATATTTTTTTAAATTATTTCAGGTTCATGCTTACGTCTCAGTTCCAATTCAAGTCTAAACGAACGTATAAATGAATTAAGGAAGATATCACTGTTTTATAGTATATTGTATTTCAAATCTGTTTTGGCATTTAAAAGAGCTTTAAGAAAGGATTTCCGTTTTGGTGTTCATACGGCTCAAGTTATCGCAAGTGTAGAACTACTAAGAATTTCGAAATTATGGAAGATTTTAATATATTTGTTTTAACCTGGAATGTCGCAACAAAGTTTCCTGATGAAGACTTTAAACAACTTTTGGGACTGGAGGCTAAGTCAGATTCATATATTAACGTGCCTGATTTATACGTAATCGGATTTCAAGAGGTGAAATCACAGCCTCAGAACATGGTGTGGGACACCGTGTTCGAAGATCCGTGGACAGCCAAAGCCAAACAGACTCTAGCACCGTATGGACTAGTCAAAATTAACACCTTGCGTATGCAAGGTATTGTAACAAGTTTATTCATCAAGCGAAGCCATTTGACCTACATTAGAGATATGGAGACTCTGTGGACAAGAAGAGGATTTGGTGGAATATGGGGTAACAAAGGTGCTGTATCTATTCGTATGGGAATTCATGGTTGTTCACTTTGTCTTGTCAACTGCCATTTAACCCCCCACGATCATTTGTTAAAAGAAAGAGTTGAAGACTACAAAAATGTGTTGAGCACGCAAATCTTTTCGCAAAAGGAAACTTCAAATATATTGTTTCACGATTACGTATTTTGGTTTGGGGATCTGAATTTCCGATTGGACGGTAATCGGACATCTGGAGATATCGCTAACATGGTCTCCGACAAACAATATCCTGCGCTGATGACTGAAGATCAATTAAAAAAGGTCCAGAAAACAGGGGATGCTTTTTCAGAGCTTTCTGAAATGGAGATAACTTTTCCCCCGACGTACAAGTTTGAAAATTGTGTTGATTCCTATGATTTGAAGAGAAGACCTGGATGGCCGGACAGAATTTTGTATCACGTTAACGCTAACGTCTACGACAACGTGACACTGAAGATTGATGCGCTCAAATATCAATCTCACATGAATTACAGAACAAGTGACCATCGTCCTGTAACTGCCAATTTTCGCATCAAAGTCTTCAGACCGACCATTGAAAAGCTGATTGAATTTATTGATGTCCCACATTGGCATTTGGGAGAAAACAACAAAGTATTTTTCCGAGTCTGTCCAACATTGGAAACGTCACCAGAAGACTGGATCGCAATTTATAAGTCCGATTTCATCAGTCTGGAAGATTACATTGCTTACGTGTATAATCCATATACTGGACTTTCTGATGACGATGTTCTGGATATGCAGCAAGTTAATGAGCCTCAAGAAGCCTCTGTGATTTTTACAGAACATAGTGTTGCTCTCCCAGGTTCTTACGTCCTGCTGTACTTTTCTCATGCTTCGAGGTCAGTTTATGGAGTGAGCAGCACTTTCCAAGCCACATCCAGATTGATGTAATCTTAATCTTCTTGTAAGTACAGTTCAGGTCTGACTTTTTGACTTCAACATTCCTCAAACTCATGGCCAGCAGCAATACCTATACAATCAAAAATAACGTCTTATTATATAAACACGCTGTTACAAAATGGTGCCTATTTTCACGCGATAAATTTAAGCAAAAATAGAAATACCCACACAGAATTGTATACTTAACGACTCAGGCTGGACTTGATTGGTTGACTAGACTTAATGACCTGTTAGAACGATATCATATTTTGACAGATCAGACTTCCCTTCTCCCTTACTCCCTATTCGCGTTCCACAGAATATCTAGTACAAATATAAAGCTGCATTA
The DNA here is from genome assembly GCA_034694085.1 of Pogonognathellus longicornis. Lineage (NCBI taxonomy): Eukaryota > Metazoa > Arthropoda > Collembola > Entomobryomorpha > Tomoceridae > Pogonognathellus > Pogonognathellus longicornis. Next base: position 9,655 of record JAQFYB010003544.1, on the reverse strand, counting down.
ATACAAATTATACTCTTTTTGTAAATTAATGTACCTACGCTTTCTTTTGTGTTTTTTCATTACTAAACGGTAGAACTCAACACAAAGATTTTAAGTTATAATATACTAAATTATATAGGTACATGAACAACTAATTGCATTATTTGTCTTTTTATTTTCGTTTACAAATTGACACTTCCCACTCCTATATATTGTATTGTAATGTTGTACAAATTACATTATGTTAAACTTTTCGCATACAGCTATCGACAACGACAAGTCAAGTGTCTATAATTTTATCAGAATTAAAATAGCGCATTCCCGAATCCCGAATTTTCTACTTTACAAATAAGTAACAGAGATCAAATATGGCAGGATATTTATTCCCACAAATTCTTTGACGTAGCATTTAAGAATGAGGTTTCTATCGATTAGAAATGTGTTCCAATATAAAAACCACCTTAGATATAATTAATAAACCGAATAAGTCTTTGTACAGTAAGATATTTGCTGTCTTCATCGTCCGAATCAAAAATACCTTAAGTTCCAAGGTTAAAACTACATCCATCCCATACTGATTTCCATTAGTGTGTATCTGGGGACATTATTACTGGACAGTTTTTTTTCGAGTGGATTTGATAGGAAAGTGTTGGATGGTAATGTTATTGTGTTTTAGTAGTAATCAATATAAATGTGTACGTGTGGATGTTCAAACTAGCTGGAACTGGAACACAAATTGGCAATGCCTTATTGGAGCATTATTGCACCGTTATTTTTCGACCTACTTTACTTAAACAAGTGCAAGTGGGCAACTGAATACTTTTATTTTAATATTACCTTTGTGTAACACTTAAACATATCCACTGCGTACTTGAAACTTATGTGTTATGGAATAACTTCTATGTAATTGAAATTGCCTTAATATGACATTTTCAAAATGGTTTCATATACAGAATTTTACTTTTACGAGTGAATTGGAAATGGGATGGGTTATGGATTGCGTATGTATGAATTATTTATAATTATGTAGGTCTAGGTATGTATGTTAATTTAAATTGTAATATGCATAAATTATTGTATAATTTGAGCTTACAAAATCTTCCTACAAACACTAAATCAGTAATAATCCATCCGGGCATTCCTAAATTCCCATATTTTACGTAGTAGTGCTAAAACTATATAACTACTATCAGGCTAAAAGTAATGGAATTCTTGTCAAATTCTACACGCTGCAGCTGACAGCTACAATTTTAAAGGGGATGAAAAACTGACAGCTTTTCTAATGTATTTATGTAGAGTAATCTAGTCGATTCGTAAATCCTCATGAATACTAATAGTATACGTGTACCACAGTAGTATGCAAACAAACTGAGCGTGCTTTTATTAAATGATAAACGTAGTACGTAATAGCAAATTGAATATGAAAAATAAATGTATATATTACTATTAGATCATGCAGGGAATCAGAAAATTAATACTCTGATGGTTTTAAGGGTAGATTGTGTAGAATGCCACAAATGTACTTTAGAGGACTGCTACAGTATAGCTCAAATTAAATATTATATTGTTAACTAAGACATGACCAGTTTATTACTCGTAGCAATAACCTGTAGTAGAAAATTATATTATGGGAATACCTACTTAAAGAATGAAATAATGTTCATGAAAAAATGATATAATATGACAAGTATGGCCAATGAGATTTAGTGATGACATGATCTACAATAGTATGTAAGTAGTGCAGATGCAGAAAGTAAAAATAACTGTGTGTTAAACTACAAATTATAAAATACAGATATTAAAGGTATATACATTGTATGAAAAATATGAGTGAACTGTGTACTAAATAATTCTAGAGATATTTAAACAAATTAAGCCCACTTGGAAGTATGGAAAATTATGTGCAATTTTTGGTTTGTTTTCTTGTGTAGCTCTCTCTTGTAGTCTTGTAGTATAAAAGTGTTCATTGTGCGTATAAAGTTAATTGTTAAGAAATTTTATTCAAAATTACGTGTAGTAGTTTTAACATGCTACACTTCCTTCCTTAAGTGTCCTCAATGGGATAGGATTTTACACCCATAGTTTTATATTCATGCATTTAATGGTTGTTATAATTCTAAGAATGATTGTAGTACAGGAATCTAATAAATGATGGAATAAATTTTAATAAGCATGTGGGTCGTAATTTTAATCAAACTGTTGCGTCTGTATTATTTAAAGCACTCAGCCTATCATATGATTAATAAGGCAATTCACTATACATTAAATCAGCATTTTGATTTATTGTCATCAATGCAATGAAAGTACAGAATGTTATCGTAATAAAGCATAATCGAAAGATCTCTATCAGAAATATTATTCTCCCGTTTCCAAACTAAAGAGCTAAGTACTAATACATTAACATTTAAATTGTAAGTAATGTCAAATAATTTTATGTTTTTTTTGTAAATTTTTTATAATATATTTGAGGTTTTCATTAAATTGAATAGGTTTATTATATCTTCACCCTATAGGTGTAGGTGAATCAACCACAACCTTGTCATATAAAGAAATGACACAGAAAAATCATTGTGTACAATAAAGTACCTTTCATTTTACTGCGCAATAAGCAGAGGGTGATTTATGCACATAGCATAGAATAGAGGAACAATGGCGAATAAAGCTATAAATTTTCCTTGTCGGTAAATATAATTTTCTTGGAACTAATATCGCAGCTAACTATTGTTAAGTATTTATTTCGAAACTCGAATCTGTCTAAAGCACGCATTTGCATAAAGCAATATTACTGTCAATTTTTAAAGTTTACAGTAACGGAACAATTTGATGTAAGCTAATTGTGCTTTTTTCATGGAACCATATTCTGCTGGCTACATGAAAATGAAGATGTAGTACATGAAGTTGAAAGAACATTTTTGAAATTAAGTACATTATTATTATTGATTATTATACTAAGTTTAATTACAAATCAGATTCATTCAGCTACAATAAGAAACTAATTAGTCCCTCCCTCCCTCATTCATTACAATTCATTAAAATGTCAGTGTTAGTAATTAACTGGTAGTAGAATGTTATATATGTGTGTAAGATGTTACAGTGCTAATTGTAAGTTAAATAGTCTAGTCTAGTCTGTAGTGTACTGTATATAGCACTATATGTAGTACGATTGTACAGTTACAATACAACTTAATCCTGTTAAATTCGCCGGGTCGAATAAAGTCCTTTGGAAAGGATTATTACACAGTTAATGTACATTGTACATGTAACTGGTATTTTCTGGTTTTTCTTTTAATCTGCCCGTTTGTGTACAGTGCTAATTGCTAACACACTGCGAATGCTTTCTCAGGATTTAAAGCATTGACTAATTACTAGATTGTTGCACGACAGTTAATTAGATAGGAGCTGTATAAATGTAACTACATAGAGTTACGAGAACTAAAGAATATTAATATTATGTTGATTTGTTGATAGTACTTAAATAATAGAATGGTAATGTTTACATGTGTTTTTATACAATTCGCGTGTGTTTCCCGAGGGGCAGACACTATATTATTTTCGAAGAGTTTATAGTATGCGTTGTTGCTGTGTTGGAGAAAAACTGGTATTTGTCTGCGTAAGAGTGTTCTAGTTATTAGTGTGGAATGATTTCTTCTATAATAACTAGTAACTATGTAGTGTCCTAATTTTCTGCAGAGATGCAAACAATCTTCTCATTTAACTCCAAGAGCTGTGCAATGAATTCTTCATCATGTACAATCCTTCCAACAGTATTAAGCTTTTGCAAAAGCTTTCCCTTCTTCAATCCCATTTGCTCTTCACATTCTCGAATTTCTTTCGTGTCCTTAACGTTTTTCACCATGTTCAATTTTATGTCGACACGATTGTTATTCTCCATGTAGAACAGGGTTAATTTCGAGTACTCCTGCACACACAAAGAATTATTACGCAAATTAGTTTCCATCTCATGGCTTAATAGTAGGATATTAAAGGATTTCATTACAACAAGAGAATGAGAATGGTCTCGAGAAGGTAAAATTCTCCATGACACAAAATAAATAATGTAAAAGAGAGGCAGTGGAGTAGGCTTCACTAATGCCATTAAAGTCGTCGTACCACGATAAAAGCAGTACAATGAATACAGTACACAGTTATGACAAAAACATTACTATCTGCACATTAAAAATTATGATACCAAGACATGACGCATGTTTACGTGAATCACCACATTACATCGTGTATTAGTAGATGATATAAAAGTACCACTAAGAGAAACCTGCATAAAACATGGTTTCCCTTAATATTTATTCAAAACGAGAAAAGTCTTACAGGATTCAGCGAGAAATACAATCCAGCTAAAAGACCACCCTTGGGATCTCGTCGTAAAATTGATTTGAAATCGTAAGCCAAATTGCGTCTCTCGGCGACATCAATTGCACTGTGAAAAGCACGACCTGCGAATATGAGGCTTATGTGTGTCTGTCTAACTCCTCTTTTCGTCTCAGCAACGAACCATGAAAGATAATCTTGAGTGCTCATTGTGTACTCGTATTCTTTCTTAACTCTCCCGTCATCACTCTGCACGAACCGACCTGAAATGAAACATTTCCCAATGTAATGCCCGGAAAAAATACTTAAAATAATAATTCTTGGAATTATGTTTTTTCGTCTGTCCAACATAAAAGCACAAAGGTCGAAATAAATATTCAGCGTCTCTGCAGCCGTCTCACCGCTTAATAAAAGACAATAGCTTTCCCCCAAGTGCCGACACTGATAAAATATCTTTTAACCCATTTATTGCTTTTATGACTTCCATAAACGAAGAAAGGAAAACGTACGAACTGAAGCGATGTAGAAATATGTATGTATTGTTATTACCTGTGTGGGGATATATGCAATCTTCCATAACCGTTACAACTCGGGAAACATGATATCCCGGATCAAGAACAAGGAAACCTTTCCTGGAACCGATTTGGAGTTTCAAACACACCATTACGTGTTCCTTCTCGACTGATTTTCTATCCGGTGGCACATTCCCCACGTACGAAGGTACGGTCTCTATTATCTATTAAAACAAAACCACCTTTATTTATAGTTTCAAAATGAGGCAATAATCAAACAAATGGCTTCCCAGAGGTTTAAGAGTTCCTTGAGACAAACCGATTTGTAAAATGAATGACTTCCACTTAAAACTCTTACCTCCTCGCATGACGCAACAAAGAATTTATTAACAGCCTCGTGTTGTTGTGGAAGTGAAGTGTTGAGGCGGCGAATAAGTTCATAAGCTAAGCCTACACAAGTGTAATGACAAGGTGTGATGGGTGGTTGATATTGACGGTAGAAAAGCTCCAAAGAATCCATCTTGGACTTCTTGAAGGCTCGATAAAATCTAAAGATTCAAACATTTTTATTCATAGATGTATAATAATAATAATCATTGAGGGGTTTGGGTCAATGTAAGACTATTGGATAGACGAAATGAAAGTCCCCATTTTTTACCGGATAAAGTTGTCCGCGGTGTTATATTTGTGTGCGGCAACAGTCTGCTGAGACATGAGTTCGACATAGCCAGCGAAATCCTCATACTGGACAATATCCTGGAAGTGGACAATCTCGGGAGAGATAGTCGACCATTGAGGGTAAGGGAGGGGTCGACCCTCCGGCCAATCAACTTCAATCAGCTCATTCTGTTTCTCTTCCAATACACACCATTCTTGGTCAATTTCGGGGTAGGGGTTGAAGAAAGTGGTGGTTCTGGGACTATTTGGATGAGAGTCCGCGCTCTCATCCGAATCCGCATCATCGCTACTGTCATCGCTGCTGCTGTTACTGTCATAGGATTTAAGGATCGGCTGACTCTGAGTTTTGAGACTCGGAAGATTCTGGTTGTTGCTGCTATTGTTGTTGGTGGGGTTGGAGTTGGAATTGGGGATGGGGGGAGTGGTGACGACGACTTGATTATTGTTGTTGATATGGGGTGTAGGGGATGCTAGATAACCGGAGAATTGGCGCAGTGCAGATGTAGGGACACGAGGCTGAACATGATGGACGAGTCAACTTGGCCACTCACAAGCCCAACGACCGTGCCAGGAAGACGAACCGACTGCATTTCCACGCTCCTCGCCCAAGAATAATCCTCTTTGTTCTTCAACTGTCTTCCGCAAATCTATTCAAACAAAAAACACACTTTTTATCGTATCTTCCAAATAACCGTTAAAAACTACCGTTATAAACCTAACAGTTCTATTTCTGTACATTATACAAAATTAAATACAAAAACAACACGGGTGGATTTTTGCGAATGCTAAAAGAAATGAATTAATTGCCCTAAGTGACAATGCCAACTTACTAGCTTTTTTTAACTTAATAACAAACATTGTTCCTCAAGGTTATACAGCCACTTCTAATGTATGCTTTTGAATCGCGCCCGTAATAAAGATGATGATGATCTTTTATTAATTGTTTAGATTGAATTTATCTAATTAGCACCCGGGAGAACTTTCTGCTAAGAATGTAAGCGGTACAGATCTGTAGAAAAGTAGTGAACATTCTACCCGTTTTGTGTGTTCGTTGTCTCGTCTTGTATAGTTTTGTAAACCAAACAAAGGCCATGAAATTACAAAAAATTAATATATGTTCACTTTAGTTTCTTACAAAACGCTTGCCCCGAAACCTTTTTCAAAGCGTATTCTAGAAAAATATATATGCAGCAGACCGACCAGGCAGCACAAACACAGTTTTGCTATGCTTCGTACTTTGTTTTGAAAATTATTAAGCATGCGTTTATTGTTTGTGCACCGTGACATCTTCCACGAATTAACGAAAGGTAAAACGAAACGTACGTATAGTACCTCATGTTGTTTCATCTCTCTTTGATCAAGCTCTTCAACAAAGAACACAAACCTATATTATGTACATTTTTCCATTCTAATTGCCAATCCGGAAAATTGCCAATATCACATTACTGTTATGCACGCTGTAATAAAGCCCTAGTGCGTCATCAGCAGCGTTTCTGTTTCTCAAAGCAAAAAATTAAATTACATTTGCAAGGATGTTCGTTCACATCTTCACATGAAGGAGAAAGCATAACAAACAAGAATTCCGAGGGCAGAGTTTTATAACTGCAACGTTCGAACCAGCAAACGCTTTTCTAGTATAGTCGCTGGAAAAAATGCAGTCTTCAGCGTTCTGCACATAAATTGATGAGGATTGCGGTTTTATTTAGTACACCACATCTCCAATGTTATCAAAGACAACAAGAGTCAAAGAAAGTGCGCTGTACTTCTTTTAATTAGCTAGATACTAGATGCTAGCTAGAATGATGTTGAAAACTCTCCTAGAGATCCATTAAAAATGCAACCTAAACAAATGAAGTTTATTCATCTGCTAAGCAAACCTTTTATTTTTAGTATAGTTTTTTAATCGTTGTAGTCAAGAATGTCTGCATTGCATGCCATGAACTGTTGCTATACTGTGTACTGCAACGCAACGACACAAAAGTCACCTTTTCCGTTCAAAGTTCACCTTCATTGATCTTTGTTATTGCGCTGCAGGAAAAATAACTTTGCAATCTATCTCAAAAGTCCTTTACGGTCCGAGACAAAAGTGCTTTGACAATATCTGCCAAATACAATAAGATTCACATGTATTACGTGCAGTAAGTAATATACCCCCGACATACCCAGAGAGTACAAAGTCAGTATTATAGAAGATGAGAAAGTTGTTTCATGCGAAACGGGTTGATACATTATGAGATGTGTCGGGTACTTTATACTTGTGCAGGTACTTTCATTTAATTTCAAGCTCACTGCTCACTGGAGAGATTCCATATTAAATTATTGTACATACAAAACACAATAAGAGCAAGATGATTTAATATTAGTTAAAGGATGGGATTCTGCGGGGAGCATTTAGCCATTCTTCGTTTCATGAGTGAGACAGTATGAGTATCATTTTCATGTCTCATCTTCCTTATGTCTACCTGTTTGTGACTTAAATGTACTTGACTACTGCTTATTACTCTCCCAGGGTACCTAAAGTACCTATATGTACATAAACTTTCTTTTCTGCAAAGACCTTCTAAGACATCACGACATGACTGAACTCGCAAAAGAAACGAATCCAAGTAATAATACTACGGCAAGACAGAGTTTTTCATTTATATGATATGTAGAGCATTAACAACATACGACTTGATACGACTGTCTTGTGTAACCACTAAAGACGGGCATTATTGTCAGAAAGGTATGCCTGTGTAATACATAATAGAATAAGAAAAGACAGAAACTAATAATTTCGTTAGCAAGAGACAGGAACACAGCATCGTCATCATCACTTCATCTTTTATGAGTGCTTTGTGCATCCACACACACGGCAATCCCCGCATAAAGCCAACGTTCTATCTTTTTGGCTCCATTGTCACTCATGCGATTTATTTGATAGAGTGCAAAAGTACATGCAGTCTCATTGTTGGACGGATATGAATTCTCTACATTTTATTGCCCTTTTTTGTACACTTGCTCTGCACTGCGACATTTTCGTCTCATAATATATTTATGTAGGTTTAGAGTGGAGTGCAGTACGTAGGTACATCCCAACTTTTATGTATGCGATTATTAATGTTATCTCTACTATAGGAAAAAGTTTGCCAAAACACTTGCGAATTTTACGAATTTATCAAGAAATACGTGGCGACTACGTTTTTGCTAAAGGTCGTTTGTTCTCAGAGGACAAAATGGAATGCCAAGTCTGGAAATATTTTACTGCGGTTAAACCGATTGTATTATACTCTAGGGTGTAGGGATGTATATGACTTGTGCCTATTATACATATGAATGAATGTGTTAGGAACACCATAGTTAGATTTGATTTGAATGGATTTTGCACAACGTATTCTTATTGGAATAAAAATATGGGAGATAGAGTTTGAATGAATTTAAATTCAATTCAATGAAAATGTGTAATGCTTTTGTAAGAACAGACTTTTATAGTAGAAATACAATATTGTGAAACCATAAGTCAGGAAAGTGTGATTGCATGCATTAATTATTTAGTCTAGTCACTCTAGTCAGTCTCTAGTGTATTGCTTTCTGCTGGTCTCTGAACACTCCATTTAATGAATAGTACGGAAGAATCTGTCTCAATCTCAGAAAATCTTTTTAAAAAAAGGGTTGATTGATATGCCTTGCTACAAGGCATGATTTATGTACAAACCATACTAGACCATACACAAACACAGTATATATTTTAATAAATGAGTATACGATACTGTGTCAATTGTTACAAAAGAAACATTCATATTTATATGTACTCTTGAACTATGAATGACAATAAAATTATATAAAAGTTAAACATTTGCGTTTCAAAAATTGAATTGCTAACTTGTAAAGTAGTTAGTTAATACACACAATACGCAGTAGTCTACTTTTTGTTTGTGTTACAATTGGTAAAATTGTTCAGATGCCGAGAACAAAGGTGTGTTTTATTTTATTTTAATGGTGTTTTTGTTTTTACAATGATTCTGCATGAGTAAAACTAGTAAAAGGCATGTTTATTCTGAGTCGCAAAATGGTTTGGGGTAACAAATATATGTACTATCAACATTTTATATTCCTTGACTAGTGCAAGTGCATAAGTATGCATGCCCGTATTCAGGGGGGGGCAAACGGGCAATTGCCCCCCC
>JAQFYB010003543.1:0-19019 GCA_034694085.1 Pogonognathellus longicornis | reverse complement strand
GAACCACAATGTAAACATGTGTAATGCCAATAGCTCAATAGCTATACAGATATAGCTACCTTATGAACAGCCATAAAATAAACGTAAAGCTCTTAAAAACGTTACAGAACTCGCTTGAAACATAAATAATGTTTTGTACTTTGTAATTATATTGAAAGAGACAATAATATTATTATCATTATGAGCTCTAGACACTTTGAAGCTTAATAATGTTGCTCACTTTGAGAATAATAAAAGTTTTGCGTAGATAATTTATAGTTGAATGATTGATTGATTATGTTGAAATACAGAATACCAACATACAAACCTTATTGCAAAATCGGGACTGCCAAATGAAATCATTGTGTCAATTTCGAGTATGTCTTGAATTAATTAATTCAATTAGTTTTCTTTCCCGAATTTGGGATAAAAATCTTTGTAAAAGCTTATTGAAAATTCTTGAATTGTTTCCTGGCTTCTGGGAAAAACTGTGCCTTCATTCATGAATGATTTCGAAATTTGATTTTTAAGATAGCTTCTGATTCCTACATATAGTTCGGTAGAAGTACCTAGGTAAGGTAGATACAGCATTTACTTGAAAATGAATGAATCGATGATTTTATCAGGAGTATGCATATGCGTTGGAAGTTTGTATGAAATATCTGTGCATGAACCAGCAACTAATATCTAATCGGATTGCGTTACGGTAAGCAATTCTAATTTGAAATATTATACATTGGATTCAAATAAAGCGTTGGGAGTGTATGAGATGGGTTATCTGCATCTGGGTTATTGAAATGTAGATTTATGTCTGAAGCCAAGCAGACAGCGCTACTAATTAGCAGCTCTATTCTTCTGCTTTTAGATAAGGAGCTTGGTGCTCGTGTTTTCCTTGTGCATTTCATAGTAGTAATAGAGTAAGTGGAAATTACTAGATTCGATCAACTGCAGGAATGACGGCTATGTTCTCGGCCATGTCGCAGAAAGTTGCATTTATTTGTCTCCAGACGGTATACATTGAAATCGTCACTCGTAGATATTTATCTGGTTGAAGAGCAGCAAAACTCTTACCAAGATGTTAAGAATATGAAAACAGCCAACGTATCTAGAATCTTGAAACGGAAACTTATCAAATAAAGAGGATAGAGAGAGAGAGATCCACTTCATAAATATGTGAGTCACATCTTTACAAGTAAAATCAGGAAATCGATAATCTTGGTAAATAAAATCATACTATCGCATTGCTTTACTTACAGAGTACAGACCAACCAAACTGCACATTAAGTCTCTCTGTGTGTGTAACTAGTAGAGTGGAATTGGAAGCCTTGAACCTAAATATGCCCTTGACACTAATTGACCTTCCTCCCCTGAATTTCCTCAGAAGGAAAGCCTTTCGAAACTTTCTTATGGATTACGTAAGTAATATTATACCACTTAAGCTTGCACCACAACTCCAGTGTCTGCATCAACACCAATGAGAATTCCTTATGCCTTGTACTGTGCATCTTTCTATACACACTTCCACATGTATGTATATGGACATCGTAAATTAGGTTTAAATTTTGAACACTTACTATTGCTTTACTACTAGTATGCTACTCCTTTCATTTTGAGTAAAACTGTAGCATTAAAACTAAAGCCTCTCTTATATTTCTACTGGGCTGCTTGTGTTATTAAATTAAATACTAATATTAAGTATGTAGGAATGTGTGTATGTGAATGAGTACTTACATTTTCTCATACATAGAGTACTACGTATTTTATGCAGCGCATAGTCTAATGTGAGTGTTAGTATGTGCAGTTAATATATACTTAAGGGTACACTCTAAGTTGGTTTATGTAGATTTGGTGTGCACAACTACAGCTAAAGTGCTTACTATGTAATACCACTTGCATTTTATATTACAAAGGTTATGTATCCTAGTAGAATGTATAAATGTACATATAGAATGAACAATAAGAAAGTAGTAGTGTATATACCTTCAACCGGCACTTCCCCCAACACCAATAAAGACAGTAATAAATCCCACTTGTGAATTTTGACAAGAGAGAAAGAATGAAAAAGTTTTCTGCCCGCAAAGTTGATGATGCTTCGAAAAGAGATAAGACACTAAGAATTTTAAGTCATTCCCGAAGTAATAGAATGAAAAACTGGAGAATACGTCACGTAAGAAGGCTGTAAAATATAAAAAATAGTTGCTTTTGTTTGTTTACGCAATGTTGACACTATTTGGGCTTGTTTACACACAACAAGTACCGGTAGTTTAGTTTAGTTGGCAAAGGGTTTGGTGATAAAAAGTCTCTACCTTTATGTCAGTATTGTAGTGTTTGACTGGAGGTTTTTTCTCAGAATTGACTGCGGAAGTATAAATTGCTTACTTGTCCTTAAAGATTCCACAAAGATTTCGCATTTTCTTAACTTTTACACTTAACTTAAAAGATGACTCTAGTCAGCAACAATATTATGGGCTTACTGCGGTTGTTAAAGCACCTTTTCCGCGCTATATCGGATACTGTACAATTTTACATAGTTTTTCTTGAAGAAAGTGCTACAATTCTATTAATGTATGTATATGTATAAAGAGTTGTATTCGTATAGGTAAAGTGTGGGTTGTCGACTTGTGGTGTTCCTTTATTTGGGTGCACAACACTAGCAACTTATTATGCATGCATATTCAATTAGTATGCAGTCAAGTCCACAAAATTCAAGACCAGAAGCGTATAGTAAAGTGAATTTGAGTTTCAACTGCTGCACACTTTTTGGAGTATCTACTGTTGAGTGTTGAGTTGACTGCTCTTGTGAAGCTTTACGGGAGAAACACGTGTTTGTGATCTGTTCCTTTATATTCTGACTTCATTTCGCACAAAGTGTTAGTATTTTACACACAGTTCAGAGAGAGATACAACACACCCGCCCTTGAGTAGTAGAGTAAACAGATAGTTCGGTGTATTGTATGGTCGTTGCGGTATTGTTAGTAGCACCGGTTAGTGAATCTGTATGTATACCTATGTATGTATGTTGTTCTAGGTACGTATCTCCTTATATTTAGTATATTCGTTTTCGTTCAATGTTCGAAACGTAAGAATCTATTTCTTTCCTTTCAATTTGTAGTTGCGACAAATATGCAGACAAATTCCTTGCTCAGCGACTCAAAATGTCCAACTGATGCTTTCCAAGTTAATCCTTTCAAAATGTATTCATTGAAAAATGTTTTTCCTCTTCCAAATTCCTTTCCACCTCCTTTTAACGTCAATAAATATTGCAAAGACACAGATGTGTCTCCGGTTTGACTACACGGAACAGTGAGTATGTCTCTTGCTATTATTTCGATGTAGTTATGTCTTAGTTATACAGACCAGTAACTAACTCTAATGTTATCGTCCTCAGAACATTATTACTGTTGTGATGCACTATAGCTTAGCAATATTACAATGTTCACAGTTTGTACACTCGGAATTATTAATTACAAGAGGAAATCGCAATAGTAAATCGCAAAAGTTTATTCCGAGGCAAAATGAACATATAGCTACTGCAAGTAACCAACAGACAAGTTTCATGTGACAAAAACCTCAACAACATAGATACAGTATTCCAGAAAAACAGGATGTATAGCCACCACACCAATCGAATCGGGTCACAAAAAACTGATATGACAATAAGTAGTGAATGTTTGTCTGTGTGACTCCTGTGAAATGTATTTACTCTGGAACACCACCACCACCACAACTCTGCTGATAGTGATTATTGTCTTGTCTACGCTTCCCAGAAGACACGACACACACCAGCAGCACAAAGAATACGTTATTTTATGCGATAAGCCAACTTCAGCTAAAAGCTTATTTATTCGACTTGAGAATTTTTTATTTCAGCTCAGTGCCACGACGAGACGCGAACTATATGTATGTAGTTACGAAACAACTGACGGATAAAATCTCCTTCTCGAATGTCATGTACTCCTAGCCCTGTCCTGTGTTCAACGCACACTTTGACAACCACACGTAGTGTGTATCTCACTCTTTCCAAGTAAGTGGGTTTATAATGTGTGTTTAGTTAGGTAGCACACAGGCTATAAACACCGTGTCTCTTCAAAGTCAATACATCACACACAACTTTCACATACACAAGAATTGTGTATATTTCTACCTATCACCTTTTGCGACCTCAATGAAAGTGTATTATATTGTACGTACGTGTGCAGTAAAGTTGACAACGAGAGTATCAAGAATATTATGATATTTTACTAGTTGGTTTCCGATGTCCCACATGACCACGTACAATATATGTGATTGATCTAGTATCAAGTAGGCGGTAGTAATGTAAAGTGTAGCAATATTATCTCCGTCTCGCGTACACGTATTGTATTGTATATTAAGAATGTGACTTAACACAACTTGCTACAACTATTTATATTCAAATGCAAATGACTAGGGATTGCAATCAGTTTTTTTCCTGGTTGTTAGGTCGCTACTATGTGCTCTCTTTCTACGATAAGATACTTTCGTTTTAATTTTTTCTCGTTCACTCACAATCAGCTTTCTTCTCGTTCGACAAAGATACGTCCTAGAAAAGATCCGGGGGAAAGCGAAAGGAGATGAGATATCTTGAATGCGGTCTGCGTGCACCCAGCTCCAGCTCAAAACTAACTCTTGTGTCAGTGAGACTGTGTTCTGCACCGTAGTTTATTCCACGACACTGTGTTCGCAACACCAGTCGAGAAAACTATCTCTACAACAGGCAGAGCAAGTGGAGGAAGCCGAGAGCAAGTAAAACATACAAGCAAACCAACACATACTACACACTCCTAGTAACAGTCCACCACCAGTCTCTTATACACAGAATGTAGTAGCACACTAGTTCACAGTGCACATAAGAACTAGCAGACTAAAGTAATACTAGTAGTTTCTCGACTCGAGCAGAGCATGCCGAAAACCTCGCAAGCAAGCAAAGCACAGAGACACAGACATTTATATACAGCACTCTTACACATAGCCAGCAAAAGCGGTCTTGACTTTCGTACACTCTTTTACTGCCACTGAACTTAGTTGTACACACATATATCCAATCCAACCCACCTACCTCGTTCACCAGTACAGCCCAGGCCAGCAAAAGCTATCATGCAATACTGTACTTTAGTTCACTCACAGAATTGCTTGCTTCTAGCTGGGTTCCGCTCTCTTCCTTCCCAACTTCCAATGCGAACTACTACTAGTCGGCTTGAGTAAATCCAGAGAATCCATCTATATATGTAGTACAAGGAGCACTAGTATATATACTCCTAAAAACAGTAGTAACCCGGTTGTCGACTTAGAATTGCTAGAAAGTATGATAGGAACAGTAACGTAAGTGTAACAGGACCATTTCCATCCTTTAGCTCCCTTAACTCTCTCTCTCTCTCTTTCTCTCTTGTGAAAAACGTATATACTATACACTAGTAGAATAGAGTAGATATTTCCAAAGAGAGGAAACAACATACTCATACTCCTAGCTAACACTGTACTATACCAGTTTCATGGAATAAAAGGCAAAGAAAGTCGAACTCTGCGTCAGTCCAGCCAAAGCTGAAGTCAAATGAAACCAAAAGGCAGTTCCAGTTGTGACTCTAACTCTCCTGCTTTTCTTCGACTGCTTCTTCCTCCCATAATATTACTACAACACTATTACTGTCTTTATAGGTATATTGCTACACAATGCATTGCAATGCAATTCAGTGCAATGTGATGTAATGTGATGAAACTTCAAATACTAGAAAAGGCTACATGACATACAATGTAGTGGTAGTCGTATAAAACATAACTACTACCATAATACTATATATAGCTGTACATATCTATGGATGAGTGTGTGTAGTGTGTATGTATAATGCAAGATACCTTAGTCATAGTGTGTAAGAGTATTATACTTCACTCTCTGCTCTATTTTATTCCCTTTTTCATTTCTCTCTATGGGAGCTATCTACAGCTTTAGTAACATGATACTAGTGGAAGTGGAGTAGGTAGTACATTAACGAAAACCTTACCCAAAAAGCAACATCGCACTTCTTCACTGAATATAATATTGGCAGGGTGTTACAATTTCTGCAGTAGCATGCACTGTATAATATTATTATCATGAGAATGAGTCCACTGAAACTCAAACTTCTCAAACTGCAATGCAAATTCAAACTACTTTGAACCGTTATTCTTCTCTCGTTATTTTATTGTCATTATATTACTGTGTTTTAAGTAAGTGCAATGTAAAGAGGAAATCATTGAGGATTGATTCTGTGTGGGTGGTCTGGGTTTTTTGCATAATTTTTTTTACTAATGAGACAGCTGTATTAATTGTATTAAAGGTAAAGCTAGTACAATTAGCTACTTATGTTTGGATGGAAATGAATCCTAAATTCTATTGGAATTTATTATTCATTTCATTATGTATATCAAAGTGATTGGTTGTGTGTGTTTCCTTTGTTGCTGAGTTGAAAGTGGCTGAGTGTTGGTGAATTGTTTGCTTTGCGGTGAAATGGTATAAGTGGATAACCAAACTAATTAACAACCTTCACTTTGCTAGTCTTTAGTAGGTAGTTTCCAAAACGATTGAAATTAGTAACCTCAATTATGTTCTTTATCTCCTACTATAATTCATTAGCTGGGCAAATGGAATGCTAATAATAGATCTAATTAGTTTGTTTGTGTACTTTAGCAAAGAACAGAACCTCTCACGCAAACCAAGGAGAAAAGAACAAGCAAAAGAAATTCTATTGAGGAAATCATTGAAAGTCAATAGCCACAGTAGGATTTTCCCCACTGCTGCACAAAGCCCTTCTGTTGACTGTTCCGCAAAGAAAGTTTTCCTATTAACTGTAACTACGTGGATCAATAATAATTTCACCGAATTTATCCCATACCATAAGCGACAAGGCGTAATCGACTCTTAGCTACAGCCGCATTCCATAAACACCAGACAAAAGCGTGCTAATGAAAATGAGGCATTTGTTTAATAATTATTACAACATAATGCAGCACGGCAACTACAAACGTACAAACTGTATACACAAGAATAAAAATTCTACACAAACAGCATTTTAGCATTATATCTCACTACAAAATCTCATTAAGTTGAGCAATTGTATTAGAACCAGCGATGCATATTATACAATTTTTATTTCATTTACACTCATTTGTTTCCTTTTCTATAAGTTTGACATGACAGCATCTTCCTCGTTGTATATACTTAAAAGTATTTTATAAGTAAGCTCAGTAATTTAGCCACATAGGTAATAAAGGCTATGGCAAACTAATGAAATTACAAATCATTGTAATATTGAATCTAATAATAACATGAAGGATATTTTAAAATATCCTTAATTAATGATCAGGTCTTCTGTATAGAAAAAAGAAAAGGCCGAAACTGCATAATATACCAATGCATGATAAAGACAAATTTTCTTTTACTTATCATCACAAGTGTGTAGAAATAGGTTGGTTGTTCCTTTGACCCGAGAAAAAATTAAAGTACGGGTAAAATAGTTCTAGTCTAGGTAAAATAGAAATTATAATTATTCTGAGATAGACAAATCGTGGACCGAATGTCTTGCACACTTAAAAGTTACCTCCTCTAGTGGGGTATATTGCTTGTAATGAACTCATTAAATAGTTATATTGGTAATCAGATATATGTGTTTAGTAATCGTTACATAATGTATTCTCCTTGATTCGTTTTGACCCAAGAACTCATTAACCTTCAGAATTCTATTGTTTGACTTATTACAATGATTTAGAATAATAAAAAAGGCCATTGAAATCGACTTATAAACGATAGATTAAATTTCCTCTTTACAGATATAATGAGTTCATTTTCCAGTTTAGTTTATAACGTAACTCTGCCATATAAAGCGATTCTGATGCGAAACTAGAAAAAAAGAATGAAATGCTGAAACGGAAAAAAGTTGGACATGAAATAGAAAATTGACTTTGAGCGTAGCAGCTTTTGATACGTATGTTACACAATCTAGGTTGAAGGGTTGACATTGCATGGAATGAAACAGAATTGGACCAACGGCTAAATGTATAACAGTTCCTTATGGCTGCTGTCGTGTACAGTATAACACGTTCAAAGATAATATTAGTAGATGCTAAGTTAGATATTGCAAATTATATTACACTATGTAACTATCTGTACTTCACTGAACAAGCTATGTAATACATACATTGGCTTGTTCAATGTATAAAGCTGTGTATAACTAGTACATAGGGCTTACATACCTACATAATTTTATAAGTATTATCATTATGTGTGTGTAAATGTGCAGGATGTATTTTATAAGAACTTAACCCAAAGACAGTTACATATAGGAGAAATAGCTTACATAAATTGTAGTTTGTTGCTTTCCCTGTATCACATATTGCACATATACATATTATATATGTATTAACATAAGCACAAGAGCATATGATCATGAAGGCAGAATAATGTACGAAGAACTAGATTATGTATGACGTGTAGTAAAAGTATTAGAAATATTAAAGCCGTATTGTGAACACCAAGCGAACCACACATCGCAACTTTAGAAGTAATATTGAACAAGAAGAGCATGAAATATTTTGAGTGTGTTATAGCATTGTGACATGTATTCTTGGATGATCATGGAGTTAAGAGAGTCAAGTCACAAGCACCAGAGTCCTCATGTAGCTACTAAATATTATACGCTCCTGCAGTTGGAGGCGGCCTGAAACATTTCAGTCCAGACACGGATCAAATCGGTTACGGACAGATGACAGATACATATTAAGAGAGAGAAAGTGGTGTCGCTCTGGGGCTTATCACGATTATTACATATTCTCAATTCTACTTGAGTTATGCGGTTTAAGCATACATATGATATAGCAAGTTGTACGACTGTACGAGTACGACTAAAGTGTCTGTTTCACTATTTCTCTTGTTAAATGTACTACATGCAAGTACAAGTAGTGCAACTACTACATACATTGCCTTTGCCAAACTAACTCTGCCACTAGAACTCAACCCGTACATACACTTGAGAAATTCCTCACTTTCCACATCCGCACTGCACATGCAATGCAACATATATTTTACGTAGAGGTATGTGTATTTTTGAAGAGAGGACTTTAAATCTCTTCTACACTCACACTCTCGTCGTCATCAGTCATCAGTATCAACCAAGCCACCCGGAGCCAAACACATGAGTCGAATTATGCAGATGTACAGGCCCATCATCATGTATCATCCTCTTCAGGTTCACGAGTTACAACACTTTTCACTCATTCGTGCGTGTATCAACCGTTTCATCATATTACAGTACTACTCCCGTACTTACATATGCTACACTATTACACACTATCGGTGTATATACTTCTCAAGCGTAGCTCATCCCTTCAGACATGCTGTGAATGTATGAGACAGAATTTTTTGAAATGCATACAATTCTCAGTTTATATTATTAGGAATGAATATGTGTTAATTTGTTAAGTGTAAGTGTCTGTAACTTCACACTGTACAAGCACATCATGCATTTACCTTGATTACAAATTATGAAGACCACGAACCGAAAATTGTCGCACTCACCCTTGAAGTACTTAAGGGAAACATAATTTTCTATTGAAGATGTATCAGCATCAAACTTTTTTAACAGCACACAGCTTTTTATACTTTCAAGAATTTTATACTACTATTTGAAACTGTAGATACGTAGGAAGTTTGTGTAGAGTCTTTATGAAAAATAGTACAAAATATTTGGTACTGTGGCAAACTGGGAAACTCTAAACGTAGGCATACAACTCAACCTTCAATTTGTACATCTAGTTTGAAGATAAAAGGCGAAATACAGGGAGCATACGGATGGAATCCCGAATATCAATCTATGTCACTCTACGTTAAATTTGTGGTCAGAAAATACTTCCTATGAGCATCAAGAAAATCAACATCAATATTATGAACTGAGCCACTGCATGACAAAAAGCGAATCTCCTTTGAAAGAAAATATTGCTCGGGTCGAAGGATAGCAAATATTATGGTTCCCCCCTTCAATTACTTATACAGTCGAGGGATATTTCACCCTGTCTTGTTCCATGTTTCTGTCTGTCGATCTTCCTTGTTCGGTCGGTGTCTCCTGCAGGCTTCTTCCTTTTGTCGCCATTCCTTGTACAATACCAACATGTAATGCTTTCTCATGAAGGGTGGATTGCTTGCAGTTTGGGATTGCTGCTGGGATCCAACTTGTATGGATCATGAAACTACGGAGCAAGTTGAGTGTGTGTAGTGCTTATACAATAGTTCCTAGACGGCAAAATTCTCACCCTCCTTTCTTCTTCGACAACCGAACCCAACAACAAATAAGTAGATGGATGGATGGAAAATCTACACCAAACTTTCCCTAGCAAGCCAAGCTACTAAATGAATACAAATACATACAGCCGAATAAAACAGTAACAGAATACCCTCCAATCACCCAACCCAGACTTTCTTCCGAAACACACAGAATCCTTCTAACTTTCCGACCGACGAGACTTTTACAAATTCACATTTCTGGCTTTACGGTGTCCTTCCTTTGACTTCTCCCAGGCCTTGTTCAACAAAAATTAAATTTATTCATTGATAATATCACATCCAACCCTGTTTTCCACTTCGATGACAGTTTTGATGGAACATTTTAGTCAGATTAGAAAAAACAACTTTTCCCATAAAACAAGTTGGTAATTATATTGTCAATACTGGGGCTTATAGCATTAAAAAAAATTACACAAAGTCCTTCAGATTGAGATCACTTCAAGGGGATAATTACAAAGAAAACGCAATATCTACAATGTAAAAAATCTTGTTTTCTTACCCTCTTCATAGTTGTACAATCGATGATCTATACAATTGAATGCTGATTTAATTCACAAACAGATTTAAAAAATGCGAAATGCAGAAGGATGTACCGATTGTAGATGAAAAAAAAATCGTTGAGTTTTTGATAATAATCTAAATTGTCAAAATGAGACGGTTGGGATTCTTGATGACATTGACTACGGTACAGTAATCTCATTTTTCAGTTTTGTGTGTCTCAACATTTCCCTTCACAGACAAAGTGTTATTTTGAAATATATATGCATGCTTGGACCCCTCAATGTAGTTTTCATTATTTTAAAACGCTACAAAGTATTCCTATGCGAAACATTTGTCAAAACAACGATTCAATTTGAAGTATTAGAATCAGTGATTCATTATAATAGTAGTATAGTGCAAAAAGTTCCTCCGTGTATGTTGAATACGATGTGAAGCTGGCATTCTGATAATATTAAGGATGCATTAAACCATGGCTAGATTTGTTTACTATATTCAATGTTAGTGCTATATGGCAAAACTTGAGTAGTTTCTGTTTCGTCGAACCACAAACAAAACGTCTCTCTCCTTTCCATGACGTTCTTTAAAAAAGCTTTACGATTCATCCAGCACTCTCTTTTGTGTATATTTTGATTCATACCACTAAAGTTGGAAAATAACATAACTCAAAGCATCTATTTGTACATATATATGTAGATGGAATGATGATTCTGTGGGAAAAGGAGTAATGGAGCAAATAGAAAATAAAATACGACATCATACGATGAGGAAAACTTAGTAAGCTCAGGAGGGTGGAATCGCTCGTTCTTCCATCCAATTCCAAGTCAATATTTACTATGTAAAACACTAGCTTCTAGTAAAATAGCTTTCTACTGCCTCATGATGGGCCACAGCACTACATCTTGAATGATTGTAAAGAACACTTTATACAGAATACACTACTACCACCAATGCACTGTATTGTCTATTTAGTCCTTATAAAACACTTCCATTACAAAGCATCTCTAATAATATAACCACATAGTATCTTACAATGTTACTCTTACACCATGTATAATAGTGTGTAGGTATTCTATGTTCTACGATTCTAGAATGTATACTCTCCATTTCATGGGCTATAAATACTCAGCCTTCAAATCCTAACAAGAACTACCTACTACATAATATTGCACTCTACCTCTAACAAGACAAACAAATAATACTAGTCGAATTCGAAAGTAAATGTATTAGTACAAACAATTCTTTCCTTTATACATTTATACATTCTCCACCACATACATACACACGGATAGACAGATAGAGCTGTTAAGAATAATACGTACGTAGTTTGCTGCTACAAACAATCATTCTCAAAGATATTTAGTGGTAGTGTGCCACTCATGAATGCAGTATGTACATAACATACTTTAATTTTAATTGGAAAGCCTGTCATAACAAACTGGCTGTCACGAGCTCATACACACACACACACACACACATACACGTAATAGTTGATAGTGTGTCTGTTTGAGTGAAGTAAAGTAACAAACAATTGCAATTGCACACATACATTCAACACAAGTAAGAACGACAACCCAATGTTGAACATAATGAAAGCCCCTATATCTGCCAAGATATTTTTTGCCTGGAAATGCTAAATCAATTCATTTTCTAATACAGTTGTGGTGTGGCCTTTCGTAGTGTATACAGTTTGTTCGGAGATACAGATATACCTAAAGTAATGTTATCTGAGTTGTGTCATAGATTGTGTGTGTACATTGTATGTATAAATGTGGGCATGTATAAATATATATACATATACAAGCGGAGGAAACATTATTCCATTTCGCCAGTGGGGAACCCATAATGCCCTGTATAGATTATGGCATTCTAGCATAAGTATAAAACCCGGATGGTTTTGTGCAATGCACTATATTCTTGGAAGGTGCTAAGAACAACAGGGGAACTCGACAAGAGTGTCATTTGTGTCGACATAATTTTCCCAGCTCGGTGTAAATTTCTTGTAGGTGGGTGACTCAGCTTAAGCTATCATTGTGTGTAGGGTAGTGAATGTAGGAAGGCTCCTTGTCTTGTTTTTAGTGAGTTGGTCTTTACTTTACTTTAGCGTAGTGTTCTCTTGGGTTTGGTCTTTGGTCTTACCACACTGCCAAAAGTGAACATAAAGACAGAAAGGGAAACATGTTAGCAGATATTATTACTACGTTGTTTGGCGCATTGCATTCTCCAGACTCACGTTGTTTTGGCTTTACAAAAGGTAGGTATTATTTTCAATGAGTGAAATAATTTTCATCTTCTCTTTCTTCCAGAAGAAGCGTGCTTTTAGTTTCCATCCTTTAGCTCTCTGTCTTTCTTCACGTGTATTGAAAATATTAGAAAAGTCGAGGCGTTAAAAGAAATGTTTCCCTTTTGTTTAGACATACATACGCAGTCGAAAGAGAAAGAAACTTCTTCAGAAGAAAAGGAAGGGAAAATAAATGAAAAATTAAAATGGAAAGACTTGCTGTCTCTCCCTTTGTGTTTTTCAATTAAAATGTGCGTAAAAGCAAAGTTTTGCTTGTTGTTTTCTGATTTGTACTCAACGAATCATCGACTAGACAGAATTCTATTTTAGTCACAAGAAAGTGAAACACTAACAATAAGAATATTTAAGAGCGCTCAATGCCCCAGTATAATAGCTTTCTGCACTCTAGAGTTACCTAACTCTAGAGTGTAGAAAGCGTAATATGCCATGTAGGTCATTTTATGATTTGATGTATCTACAATAATACTCATGTCTGTTTTCTCATAAGGTTGTGTAACATGTAAAAATGTTCTAGTATGATTATTTTTTACTAATTATCTACCATGCCCTGAACTCTGGTAATTACGTTTAATATAAAACTTCCCTTCATTTGGTACCAGTAATGTTTAGGTGTCCGTGATTGGTCATTCATATTGATTGTACTCAAAAATCAGTATACTATCTTAATCCAAGTGCTTAATCCAAGGAAAGTATCGCCTCAATACCTAATAGTATTCATTTCCACAAAATAAATTGACATACAAACTTTATTCTAGGGCATCAAAAAGACATTGTAGCATTAATATGAGTTAATTATATTAGGTAAGTAAAAATACACTACATTGTATTTAATTACTAATTTTTGTCTTGATTACAATCATGAAATAATAACCACGTTTTTTAGTTGATTGTTTGCCATTATAATTATAACAATATTCCATGTTATGTTTGTGTAGAAGTGTTGGATTGATGCCAACTGCCAAGTAATATTGAAAATAGCTATTTTGAGAGATACTTGAAACAAAATAAAGAAATGAAGGTCCATTATGAAAGACGAAATTTTAATAGCTTTACTGACTCCATAAGAAGCGTTGTATTATGAAATACAATGGAACAGGAAATTGAAATGAGAAAAGGATAGACGGGCAAATGAGAGTCATAGTAGAAGGGCTGTGACGCTCCTGCCTGTCAAGACTAAATTTAAAATCTGCACTTTGTGACTACAGTTTTGATATCTGGGAGATGTCTGAAAACTGCTTTGTCATTGTTAAATCCAGACATGAAATGATGTATTACATATACATAGCTGCATACACTACACGATTAAATATACCCTGCATCTCTTGCATGAAAAAATTCTCATTTTTTTAGTATTTTAGTGCCCCAAGATTGAAAGACGCTTCGCAAGAGATTTGCTATTAATCGATTGTACTTATTATGTGCATGCATAATTTTTTTGTTGACAAACTTAGCTTTTAATGCATAATATTATGCCCTGGTCCCTGAAAATCTCGACAAGAAATACTAGTGCCCAAGAATGGAAAAATGAATAATACCATGCAAGACCCAAGAAAGTCTGTTTCCTCACGTGCATATAATTTTTATTTTTAATATTGTAAAAAACAGAGCGCAACCATGTGTGATGGTTTCCTTTGATATTCAAATTAGATTAGCCTTAGTGATAGTGTTTCACGATTCAATTAAAACTGCAGTAATACATGCACCAAATGTTTTACTAATAGATAAAAGCATAGCACAAAGATTAATTCGGCTTGTAAGCGTTTTCGAACGCAAAGGGGGTTTTTGGCTTTATAATATACTACCCTTCGACTTAAACACCATAGCAGTGTTGTCTTCTCTATTTTCCGGGTATTGAAATCGTTGACTCATTGTCAGACAGAGAGAAAGAGAGGAAAGAGAAACCTGGGGAAAGAACACTTCTGGACGTAGTACTGGGAAAGTAGTACATTAGAAACTGAGTCGTTAAAGTGTCAGTAACTCAACTGAAGGCTTAACTTTTGCATTTCATTGCGTACTGACTCTGCATACCTATCCCGTTTCCTCGAAAAACGCTTTCCTTTATTAGAATGAAAGAATAATAAAAATTTTAAGAGTGATGCTTAAGCCAAACTTTTACTCACGTCTCCTCCCAACCAATAAAACGACGGAGAATCTAATTCTAGTACATAGCACCACCATAACACATATAACTTACCCCACTCCGCTCCATGCTGTACTCGCTCTTAGTCTTAGTGGCATGGCAAGGCATTTATAAGTGTATAAACATCTAGAGTAGAGGTTTACACATATACACATACATACGGGGAAGAAAAAACAAACACACACCAACCAACCGGTATATATCTAGTACTAGTTTTACTTTATACTGTTGTACAACTAACTACATAAAACCCTAAGGCTCCAACCAAGAAAATACATTCTCATATAAACGTTTGTGTGTACAGTAAAGCAAGTCGAATCTAAAACGACTTGTATGTATGTAGCTAGTGCATTGCATTGCACACAACATAACAGTACAATATACTTACGGTACATGCACTGGAAAGTAGACAGAGAGAAAGATAGCGGGTGGAACGGAGAATGAAAGCCGTGGAACTGGAAACTGGAAACGGAAGAAGGCAATGTGTGTGAGTGAGGTTTGAGGAGAAATGAATTGGCTAGGTGGTGGCTTCAGCTTTTAATATGTGCACGTAAAATTGATGTGATGTGATGTAACTCGACTAAGAGGAGGAAACTCCACTCTGTTGGCAATCAGCTTCAGCTCGGAAATGAAAATTTCTTCCTCCTTCCTCAGCACGCGTAAATTTTTTTAATGCCTACTAAACAGTCGGCCTAAAGTGAATGTGGCAGCCAACTCAAGTCACAAGTCAAACCAATCACAGCGTCTAGACGCATCAACTAAAAGTCTACTACAGCCTTTCATAATCTCATTTTGTGTTAAAATCCTATTATGGTAAAGATATCTTCTAGTACCTCCAAGGGAAACTTTCCAGCCTCCTTTCACTCATTTTTATACACATACATACATACATATACACTTCCCAACAGCAACTTTTAATGTTCAAATCAGGCTTTACCCGCTGCAAATGGAAATACAATTAAATTTTATAACTGTTCACAAACGTAATAATTACAATCAGAGCCAAACTTTCTTTTACTTTCTATGTGATTTTATTAATAAATGATTGAATACCTATACACATAATATATTATGTACGAAAGTTACTAAAGAAATGAAGTACAGCAAAATATGAAAATGTTTGTACAAAAGGTTATTATTCTATCTGTTTCTCATAAATGGCAATTCAGCTGAGAAAAGTCAACAGGGAACTTTTATTTTGGATTAGTATTTAAAGAAAGGGAGAAAGGTTAACCACCAAATGCAACATGGGGCTTTCCTATCAAAAGCCATACATTTGATATAGAACATGGTGAAGGGTATTAGTAAAAACTTTAACTAGTAATCGTTCTTGAATTTAGTTTGAGTGTGTTTTAGCCTCCCCTACCCTAAAAGAAGGCAGCGATATTTACTACATTTATTCGCCTGAGGATAGGAGAAAGTATGAGTAAGTAGGGACTAGAACGAACAATACGACCAGACATTTAGACAACACACTTACTTATCTTACTAGCCTATAATTATGAAAAGATTGTCGAAATCTTATTTGAAACTATTCCACTATTATATCTGTATCAGTATGTTCTCAGTTAAATACATATATATACCTTATAGTTCGGGAATTCACTAAAGTGAAGTTATGATTCAGATTTCCATCACATCAACTCAATATCTCTACTTCAGTCTTAGAACCTTAAAAAGCCTCACTATTTCGAATGCTCGAATTAATGAGATATATCTGTACCTTAAAGTACCTACATACACTATCGCAAATTCCAGATATGATAGTATACATATACAGATAAAACACTTGAATTTATTTGTATTTTCTACATGCATACATTGTATACCTAAGGTATCTACTTATAATGTACATTCATACAGAAAGGGTAACGAGGGACAATTTTTAATTTCAAATGATTTCAAATCCTATTGTTTAAATAATAGTTATTTTCAGAACATTACATAATGACATAACCCAGCCATTTCCATTTTCAATCTATCTTCATAATTATTGAACAAATAAATTGCATAAAACACTGCCAGTGATCAATGTTAAAATCTGACCAGATTTGCATTCAAGTATAGTAGTACTTGGAACTTGAACTATTTGGGTATGATAATTGATAGTTAAAAATGTAAAACGTATTTTTAATACTATACGATACTACGATACTAATTTTGGAACTAGCAATAGTTTGGAATACTTTCAAGTTTCATACTTTCATTGAATTGGTTAAAAAAAAGTCGAAGAACAGTACAGTCATTGTGGTTTTGACGTAAACAAGATTCTGCATATTACTACACACACAATTCTATTTGTTTAATACTGTATGTATCTGTATCTGTACGTGTGTTAGCTGTCTACATCGATATCATTGGCTATTCATGTATTATCTGGATGTGTTTGTTGATAACTGAGATATATGCCTGATATAGATTTTGAGCACAAAGGCTTTTGAATGCATACATCACATCAGAAACACATCTATTCACTATCCCATTCTTTACAATACATTACCCTTCGAGGGCCATAAAGCCATTAGCCTCCTTTTGTTTTGTGTCTCCGACTGCAACGGGCGGATGGTAATCCCAATCAGAACTCGGATCTCATCTCAATCTCAATCAAACCAATTCTGTTAGTTAGTTACGAGGAAATAAAATTAGTCAAGTAAAGTCAACTCAGAACTCATCAGTAGTTTAGTTTGCTAAACTTCCTTTCTTATAATGTCCTTGTCCTATGTCCTTCATAGTAGCTATACACCCCTTCACAGAGATATGCACTCTTATGCATTGTGTTTGCAATGCAGCTTGCTTGCAGCATACCACTTTGGATTCAAGCTCTCTTTCTATACATTGTAGGCATTGGGGAACTTTTAGACTGGTCTCAGTCTCTCTCTCTGTGTCTCTGGTATAGAATAGAGGATGTATATATTGAACATCATCATCATCTCTTTATGGTTGAGTGTAGGAAGGCGGGTAGACTGGAGGATTGATGTGCAGCGATGATATTATGTTGTGTTCGGTGTGGTGTTGTCTGTTGAAATGAAAGTGACAAGAGGATAATAATAAGAATGGACCCTTCTGGCTCCCTATAATTGAGTTTGTTGCATCGACTAACACACGAGAGCGGAACGGAATACGAAAAGCAGTTCTCGATGAGGACTCTTCACACTCTGTCACTTCTCTCGCTCGGATGATATGAGAACGAACCGAATTATAAAGAAGAGTCTCATCTATAATGTAGCATGGACAACTAAAATATTTACTTAGGTACCTACTTTTGCAAACTTTCTAATAAAGTTTGCTGTTTTAGGAGAATGTATGAATTTATTTGCAATTTGCAATGTTTCTGGCTGACAAACTGTGATGTGAGTTAACGTTATCAAAATTCAAGCTGCAGGCAAATCTCGTCTGCATGTAAATCGGTTTAGCTACATTATACATATACGTAATAGTAATTGCTATAACATTTAAGTGTTAGGTAATATGAAATAGGATTCACTAGTCTTAGTGTGTTTATATGTTGGTTATTGCAAATTGTCAGTTTCGCTAGATTTTCCATGTGACGACAGTTTCAATTCATAATAAAAGCCTTCATGTCAAATACTGGCAGTTACAATCCTTACTTTACACTCAAAAAATCCTTAGAATGTATTTCAAATGTATACATGGATCAATTAAGAGTTGCACTGTAGAATATCTTTTGTTTTAGACATAAAGAGGGGCGCACGGAATGGCTTGAAATTTCATGGAACCAGAAAATCCCCCAAACTTTAATATGTGATTGATAC
>JAQFYB010003542.1:0-19025 GCA_034694085.1 Pogonognathellus longicornis | reverse complement strand
GTGTCTTGTGTGAGGATGTTGGTATGTATTGACGTAGTGAAGTATTTCTAACTTAACACTAATGCGATATGTCGTTCATGTGCAGTTGAAACCTAACTATCTACACTCATACACAGTTGATTCACACTTTTCCATATATTATGTACAAAGCACATCTGAGAGATGCTTTTGTAGTCACACTGCACATCACTACAATCGAACCGACTGGAAGAGAGACTGAGACAGGAGTCGAGGGAAAATGCATGAGAAAGAAAGCGCAGTTTGAGCTGCTCTATTACTCTGTGTGAATATGTAGCATGTATGTACTGCAGTGTATCTTTTTATAGTTGTAGTAGAGTCAAACTTCAGTTTATATATACAACTGCTTCTTTATACTGCACATCACATCCGCTTCTTTCTAAGCTTACGTGAAGATTAGTGCGAAAGATGCGGACGTCAGATCAGATCGGATATTCAAATTCAGGCTTCTCTTCTGCCATGACTTTAGCAACACCACTGGAATACTGATTACCTAACACCCAAAAACCAACTGTATATCATCCTGGAAAGACACAAACGATATACCCTACTATCCTTTGTAATATTACAGTACGCTATACAATACTTCTAAACAAGTTGGCATTCATATAAACAGAAAATGAAATGTACAAGCTTCGAAGATATTCTGGTATGATTGATTTAATGATAAGCTGGACAGACCTTCATGATTGTGTACACACTACACACACAATCAATACACATACAAAAATGCACACATAAATTGCAGTAACAATATTTACTTTGAGTTGTGACTGGCTGAGCTTGTCAGGTGTAAAATGCATCATACATAAACATTTATTAAAATATCCATTCAGACACCCATCTCAATCTCTCCTTCCAGTCAGTAGCCGTAAACTTGACTGGATTTTGAATAAAACATTGCAGGGTAAAATCAACCTTGTTAACAATGCACATCTGTATAGTCATGCTACTAGAATCTTCTTTCTTAATTTAGATTCATGCGTTAGAAAGTTCAACACGATCATTTAACATTTAACCTGTATTACAGACAGAACCAATTTCTTGTTTATATTATACTTGGCACAGTACAATAGGAGCACCAAACTTAGAATCAAGAACTTCCTTCCCATCACCATTTCTTGCTCGTCTTTTGTCTGTTTTTATGGGAGTACATTATTTTGTATTTTTTCATTCGATTCCAATTCTCTGGTGGAACGGAATGCTTTCATATGCGTACAAAACGACCACTAACAAAAGCCATTGGATTTTATTGCTTATGACGAATCATTGAGTGAGATATAGTCCCTCATTTTTTACTACAATAATATGTAAAGCAAAGTGACATGGTGTGTGCTAAGACAGGTTTGCTGAGCTATGTGTTCAAAGGGTATTTGTGTCACTGACATTATTATGAGTAGGTATACTAGCTTTTTATAAGTATCGTATGTATGAAACACATAAATAGTTCAGTTGAGAGCTTTTGTTATTACATCGTATACCTTTATATGGCATGCAGAACTACATACATACTTAGGTATATATAATTCCCCACTTTTCTCCATTTGAAAGCTTTATTACCACAGTGATCGGTGTACTATTCACAGCTGTACATTGTACGTAACAAATACTGTAGCTAGTACAAAGAGGATGATAATATTTTATAGAGGCAAATCTTAAGTCATCATGGTGGGTTATGCGAAGGTGGCATTGAGAGCCGTATTTGTATGCATTCCGAAAACCACGAGAAATTGCCACAACTTTTCTAAACCCAACCCCATTAAATTGCCAATAGCTATAATAATGATCCCTTCCCATGATATCATATTACAGTAACTCAGAATCAAACTGTCACTTTCTATGCTATGAATTGACTATCCTCCTACCCCGATGTGATAATATTCCAAATTCCAGATTCTCTCGATGTACAATACATA
Organism: Pogonognathellus longicornis; assembly: GCA_034694085.1. NCBI lineage: Eukaryota > Metazoa > Arthropoda > Collembola > Entomobryomorpha > Tomoceridae > Pogonognathellus > Pogonognathellus longicornis. The sequence goes on along the minus strand of JAQFYB010003542.1, from coordinate 17,091 downwards.
GAGTCAAAATATGTACTTTCATAGAAAGCTCATTATCATTTTATCCAGAATTTTTTACGATTACTGTCCTCAAACATAAAACACCACCAGGAACAATGACAATCCTCTCACTCAACCCTTCAACTGAATTGCAATCCAACAAAGAGATTCTACCTTAAATCCACACAGGATGTCCAAATATTATTACTTTGAGCATTTGAGACAAGACAATGCTTAAAGGTTAAATCCCAACTTACAAATCCGAAAACCTCCATCTCGTTCCCAGTGTATACTAATGATGTTTTTGAATTTCTTTTCTTAATGAATGACAACGCAAAATGTTAAGACAATTACACCTATTAGCTTATGACAAAATAGAAAACAACAGTCTTTACAATTTTAAAACGGTTTGAATTGAAAAGCATACAAACAAGCTTAGACAAGTTGAGCAAGCTGCGATGAGTGAGTTGCTTTACAGAACAATAATTCACTCTCTACGGTCTGAAAGGAACTGGAAAGTGCAACCAGTCAAACTTCATGGGCAAAACCTAAAAACCCCACCATATGCACGTATCTTTTTAGCCCTTAACTAAATGAAACGAAGAAAACAAACTAAATGTAAACATTTTCAAAGATTGCTTTGTATAAGAATAATAAGTATGTGGTACTCATATATAAATACAAAGAGGTATTCTCTATATATAAATTTCGTAGTATTCGTAGTGTAAGTAACTAAAGATTTTCGTTGACTGTGTGTATTCGAAATAATCTCAGCTTACTTACGGCACAATACCCATACAGTGAGACTCTCTGTCTGACCACCTGGGAAGAACAAAATAGCTAAAGATGAAAAAATACTGCGATCTCAGCAGGCTCACACAATACTTCCAGAAACCCTACTAGTTTGGTTTTGCTTTCTTCCCTCGTTATTATACACGAACGATTACATATAATACTACAAGCATTATAAGAAGACATAACAACCTTTAATAGATTTAGAAATGGTGAAACTCAATATATTTACTAGCACAGCACAGTCATGTTACAAATGCCGTGACTTCAACCGTAGTAGTAGTTGATGGGATACATCACATTACAAACAGCACAATAGAAAAGAATACACACTACTTACTAGTAAATTCAACAAGACGTATTTTTCCGTTTAACATTCCGACCAGACAGCGCAAGGTGGGTGGAAAACAGCTCGTACTCAGATGTTTTACTGTTTTACCTTTATTTACCCTGTGTCTACAAAACTTTTACTATTTAAATTGCATTCTCTTCGGCAATGGCAATACTGTTATACACTTGTTAGTTATGTTTCTATAATCCAGTCCGGTCCACAAGAGAATTCTTGTAAATGTAGAGAATGTTCGGAACTCATGCTAGCACACAAGAAGTATGCGTGTAGTTTTGTCCGGAGACAAGAACAAGAGTATAGATTCTCTCCACCCTTAGCAATCAGCATAATAATAAGAACCATTAATTTTCTTTCATTGGCATCTTTTCAACGCTGGAGCCATGAAACCTTTAACGTGTAAATTTATCGTCACCACTTTGTGCACTAACCACAACACAAACTTCAACAGCAAGAGATTTCTTCCTCTGTATGTGTATAGCCATCAAACATTTGTTTGCGTTTGTGTTTGTGTTGTATGTGTGTGAGTAGTAGTAAAAGCAGGCGAGACACGAACAGAGGAACTAGCACTAAAGTAACTCAGTTTTACAAATAATTTGTCAAAACTAAGTTCGAAAACGTTGCATAATTGATTACAATGCGGCAATACATACATACAATGCAAATCAATAAATTCATACCACTTTTAAATGTCAACACTTACTTATATTGTTCAATAATGTTTTAATTTATGGTAAAGGCTAAGTGTAACTTATACACGGCTACTGCAAACAGAATTAACAGACAACATCTGTCAGTCAGAAATAAACAGGCGTGGTTATCAGCTTATGATATCATCCCTGACTACTAAAAGAGTGAAGGATCTGTAAAAACCAGAGCAAGTAATGAAATTTAGAGTTCAACTCAAAGCAATAAAAATTACAAATAATAATTAAGACGCTAACAGAACCATCATCACAGGCATTTCATTTACATTTGGACGCATAGACTGTCAAGTTTACGGTCTATAATTTTACAGCGTAAACGACTTCTGCTAATAAAAGCTGTGTCCATGGTCGACTAGTATTCATAGGTTTTTACAAGGCGAGATTTAATATCACATAATATTATAATCATGTGTACTAAGTGAAATTCATCTGCATGTACTTGCCTTGGTGTAAGTGAACTACATAAAGTTTTACAGGATTCTTTTTTCTCACAGAGATTTATTTATCATTCTTTGAATTTTTATGTAGTATTTCCGAGAAAAAAATCATTGAAAGATTCGCTACGAAAAAATACATTGTGGGCATAGAGTATGCCTTTGTGTATCTTAACTGAATGGTAGCATTTCTGCGACATTGTTGAATACTTAAAACCCTTTGAAAGGGAGTTGCTGAGAGAATTTTCCGTTTTATAGACTTTTACATGGTTCCCCATGTTAAGCCGACATTATTTCATTTTATCCAATCTCATCATTTGCACTGGCCACAATTTTTAACGATATTATCCACCTTTTGTGAATCTAAAGCGAGTGTATCTGTTTCTACTGTTTCATCACGTACAGCACATCACATAACAACAAAAGTGTTTCTCTTCAATCTCATTCGCTCGATTATGCTCTCTTATCTTGTGCTAACGCGTAAGACACTCGTATACAATGCAGCTTCCTAAAGATCACTAAAGCATAAAAAGAAAAGTATATTGAGCAGGGCGAAGTACACATAGGACAGTAAAAAGCCACCCTAACCGAAACGAACCAAGGCAAACCAATCTCGGTGTACCCACTAGTCTCAAACGATGGGTATGCATGGGGCCTTACCTCTTGGATATATCAATGCATTGCATGTATATACTCTCATGTACATGTAATATACACTCCCTGTTTAAAAAAGAGCTACCCCATTCCATCTCATCTTATGATAGAATTTGAACGGAACTGAGAGGACGATTGTAGAAAATCCCCAAGATTTTATGCTCAGTCTTTGCATAGTAATGGGCCAGTCAAGATAGAAGGTATTTTCCCTATTCCCTTCATCCCATCAACATCAACGAAAGCAAGCAACTCAAATTCAGCTCAAGATCCATGCAGATTTCATCTAATACATATAAAATGCAAGCAAACTTCATTGTTCCTCCGTATTATACTCCATGTACTTCTAAGCTCAGTCGCCTGTGTCTCTTACCACTTTTTGTGAAAATACTACGTACAACTCTTGAGTACAGTGAGGGAACATCGAGCAGACTACTCGAATACTGCACAGTACACAACTAAAACTAACTGTACATATAAGCAGGCCTTATTGTGCAGTAACTTACTACTTGAGCCAAGTCAACTCATAGAAAGGACGAAGAAGAGGGTGAGAGAGAGAGGACTTTAGTAAAGGGAATGTAAAGTAAAGTAAAAGCATTGCATTGCTATTGTACACGTTTTGTATACAACTCAACTGAATCGTACACAACACTCTGAGAAAACAGAAACTAAGAACTAGAACTAGGTTTAATATATGAACACTAACACTACTGCTAAGTTACACAGAATTCTATGCTCATATGCATTTCTCTGTTTTTCTGTATATTTTTACTCTGCATCGTTTTGTTCCGTTCAAGAGTAGGTTCCTACTGCACAATAGAATAGTTCGTTTGGCTCTGTTTATAAGAAATACTACAACATACACAACCGGGAACATTACAAGCCTGGTCTCGAGTTTATTTCTCTGTTTGTATGCAAACTAGTTGTCGAATGTTTACTAAAGATACAAGTTACTACTCCTACTACTGTCTTTTTTCCTCCTAGCAAAATGCATATCACTGTGAATTCTTATTTCAGTTTGAAGACAAAACTTAGACTAATATCACGCACACCGAACATCCTAGCTAAGCTTGGCTTAAGTTTACGTAAATAAGTGTACGCAAAAATATAAAACGTCAGTACAATCTGGTTTCTTCATTTTGCTCTTCAATCGCTTCTCATTTCCTCCACTCTCAGCTCACACGACTCCTTTGGGGGGAAATTTTCTTGCATGCAGTTTTCCTTTCTATTCTGACTTGTTTTGACATCACAATGCTTGACTTTCTTTACATTACTTCGTGGAATATATCTACCTACATAGATACATAGAATTATATCGTACAAATATACATACACTATACACACTAATGTTTCTACGTCCTAAAAACTACACACATAATAGATGAAACTTTTCAGTCAGTTCATTCCACTATATGTATGTACACTACTCTCGATTCTCATTCACATTGTTATCCAGTCTTTCTTTATTTTCTTACATCTTCCATAGTCATCTTCTGGTCGTGTCTGGTCGAACTAACGTGCTAGCATAATAACACAAAGCATACAATACAACAATGTACCAAAACAGTCTCGTCTGGTGTATAATACACCATCTGATTTCATTTTCCATTGCATTACATTACTATTACTCGTAGTAGTAGTGCATTCAAAAAGATGCGATGTTTACTATCGTAGCTACGGATAGAGGAAGTCAGACGATTCGGACGACTAAGTAACTAACTCTTTTAGCCTTTCACAATAAACCATTTGCTCTTCTTCTCTCGTCTGATGTCTGTGCAGTTAGTTGGGAACAACGGAAGAAATACCTTCCAGACCAGGAACAATACACTTCTCCTCATAATATTACAATACTGAATACTGATTCGTGGAGATGAGCACTGGTACATCACAGAAGCTGGGTGACATTGCTACATTACTTTCGAGTACGTCATTCTATGCTACTGCCATAGTACTACAATGACATTGCAGTTAAAGCAGAAGAGTTGATGTTCATGGGGAATCCAATGGTGGTTTGTTTGGTTCCAGTCCAGAGAGTACCTTTTAGCTGCAATGCTTTTCCTGGGCATTTCTGTCGAATTCTATTCGAGTTACAAGATTTCGTTGTACAATACTGGAATACTATGTTTGAAATTACGAGTATTACTCCTGCGTTTAGTTTAATGGAGTTACATTCAACTTTCCTTGTAATTCCTAGACTGAGGTAGCATAGATCACATACAAAGACCGGAGATGCTACTGTGAGGGTAGGAGGATAACAAAATCAACAAACTGCTGCAACTTTTGAGACTGACTATAGTATGACAGCAATGCAAATGGCTTAGCAATATTTGAAAACGATATTGAGATCGTAGTTAACTTTAATGAGACTTTTCTTCCCACTGATGAGATCAAACAATACGACATTGATTATACCGTAATTTAATATCTAAATAGAAACTACAAATGCATACCTATATAGGTATACTTAACCTACAATGAATATCTACTAAAACGATTCTAGAAGAGCTTGTTTCAGAGAGAATGCAGATCGCTGGATTTGCCGTGTATATACACTATGCGAATATAAACGTTCAGTTTTAAGGTTTAGTGTGCCATTCACTACAAACAAACACCGTAATAAGTATACCTACCTTCATTTTATGCAACACCAGATGAAAATGATCGCTAAACAAACAAAAATGCGATCAAAGTGAATACAAAATGCGAATCTCATTTGTCCAAAGGTTTTTGTAGAGGCTTTATTACAAGCTTGCTGATTCCTCTGTAGAAATATACTCTCTCTCTCTCAAACCAAATGAAAAAGTTTGATTTGGTCTTTGTCAATAGAAATTTTGCCGCTCGTTCATCATAGCAAACGATTGATGCAACATAGTTTTTTGTTTTCCGTAGTTTCAAAGTTTCATTGATATCATTACCTTCTTTTGCCCTCTGCTTTCCTTTCGACCTCTAATATGAATAATCTTTGCGCCCCATTGCTCTGAAAGCAAATTCACCAGCATGAAACACAATGAATAATTGAAGAATCCAGTTTACTTTATTCTCGTACCTACAAGAAAGCGGAATCCTTTCAAGTATTTAGCTTTACAAATATTCACAAACCTTGATCGAATTCAAAGTTCATAGTTTAAGCTGCGGTATACAATAAAAGCATTAAAAAGAAGAAATGTTTTTCTATGTAGCTTTATCCCTACATTTTGAAATCCAATTTAGGTTATCGTTTGAAAAGAGATTTTGCGAGTGCCAGAAAAACACAAGTAGGTAAGTCTATTCAACCTGTACACCTGCAGTTCATTGCCTCACTGAACAATTATACCATTTTAGAGATTGAACAATATGAACCAGTCTCAGTCAGAGCACCACAGTTTCACACTACATAATGTGTCCTTAGACATTTCCTGTTCGGCACATCTATTCATCTTTGCTACTATAAACTTAAATAAAAGAATTACTGTACTTAAACCAATGTGTGTTTGCAAAGGACAATTTTATTATATATACCTACTAGTGTATTTAAGATTATGTTATCCAAATGACAACTAAAGAATTATGTCTTTCAAACGAAGCCGACGCGACGGAAAGAGCTGAACGTAAAAATACTACAAGACAAGGTAGTCCTCATCATCACTGAAGTGGAATTAATCTATTGTATAAATGTGTGTGCGGTTGAACAGAACTCGATATTTCATGACCATACGCATACGCATACACACAGTAGGCAAAGAATTTGAGTCAGAGACGATCAAAAGACTGTGGTTCCCAATTTTGCTGCCGTAAATTTATCTACTCTATTCTACTGTGTTATTATCTACTTTTCTTCAGCAGATGAGGTACAAAAAAGGCAAAGGCACTCTACCGTATACAGCTTCACATTCACACAATTATTTTTACGTTCACAATAGCTCAATATGCTCAATCAAATCTGCAGAGCAGATGGTCTTGAGTCTCAACACTTGTATTACGTGCTGCAGCCAGCCGACTACTAAGTAGGTATGAGTATTTTGTATGTTATGTACACACAACCTTGTACGATGCACTCTACGTGTCTCTATTAAATTTATTTTAAGATGATCAACACAGTAGCAAGAAACTTAAAATTGTTCTGAACAGATACAAAACTTTATTTATTACTGAGGTAGGAGTATTCGATTATTAAAGGAGCATAACATAGAACACGACAGTATGAAAATGGGTTATAGTTAGGATGTATTATGTATAGAAGGAGTGTTACCATTTCTATGTGTGTATCTGGACTTAAATGGAGATGTAGGTTTATTTTCCCTCTCTGCATTGCAATTTTCCATGCAAATAAGAAATAACTAACAACATACCGGCTGTTCGTTTGACGAGGTTTTTATCTTTTTTATTCGCCTTTACTTCAGTGCACAATTCTTTTGCACTGTCATAATATTATATTTGATGTTTGCATTGGAGGAAAGAAAGGTAACGTGCCGCCGTGAACATGTACACAAACATAATAACGCATTAAGTGCTAGAGCACCATACACAATGGAACGATTTAAACCTAGCAAGTAGATACCTTCATACGATATTCCCATGCACAAAATCATCCGAGAGGCAAATCTTTTTCTGAGAAATTATTCACTATGTAAATATGTGTACAGGTACACAAGCACTTTTTCATAACTGCATGCAATAATAGGCAAATAAGTACAAGTTAAGAAATTATAGAGTGCAGTTCATATTTACATTGTTTGTTAGAAGGATTTGACTCAAATAATGTTGGTTGTGGTTCTCCCACCCATACAGTGGTTTTATATACAGATACAATTGCTATTCAAGTTCCAGCTGCCTATTGTATGTATGCTATACGATTCTCACCTATTTACTTTGCTTTCCTTGGTAAAATTCAGATACACAGATGTAGAGATACTATGCAGTAGGTTTAACATAACAAGGCGGATTGGTTGCCTTGTTAGTAGTTAGCAACATAGTTAATAAGACAGTCAGTCAGCCAGCTAGTTAAGAGTTTTTAAATATTTGCTTCTCAAGTGAAGTAGAAATATTATCTTCATTCCTCCAGGTTCAGTTTAAACTCAAGTTCTACTCGTCTTAATCCACACAGTTGAGTAAAGATATACTTAAAGGCAGCAGGTAGTTCAAGGTACACCTTGTTGCTCGAAATACAATGCAACGTAAAGAAATATGTGTACACATTACATACCTACTGCAGTTGGCTTTTGTATGCTCTGAGAGCACGTAGGAAAACAACTATACAAATACAAGGCAAAAGACAGGATATCAGATCAAATTGTTAGCTGAATAAGTACAGGAGGCCGGGAAAACAGACGAGAAGGCCAGACCCCCTTCAGTAGTAGTTCGTGGCAATCATCAAATATTTATTCCTCAGATTGACGTAACCTATCATTAACAAGGTTTGCAGGAATCGAGAGTGTATTAATCAAAACGCAAGTTCCATGCAAGTTCCATGCTATGATATGATACTAAAAGAGTGGTTTGGTTTAGCTCCGTTGCTTTCAACATTACATTTACATTGCTACTACACATACGTAATCATTAATCAGTCATACAAGAAGCACCAGACTGAAAAAATATTCATTTCAAATTCATTTCAAAGCCTAGGCTCAGAATTTAATTTTATACGAATGAGCATTGTAATGTCAGTAATATGCGTTCATAATACGCTTTAGTGCGTTCAAAAACTAACAAAAAGTACAAATGTGGCTATAAAGGAAGGCTTACTAAATACAAGTTTCCAACATTTCATTCAAATGTTTATTTGCCAATGCCAATAAGGGATGATGATGATACAGTAACATACATTTATATAACCACATTAAGAAAACGCATACAATTTATTTACCCACACTTATAGGCACTTACTTTAATCGGTAAAGCATTTCTTATCAACGTTAGGACACAAAATAGACAGTTTTTTAGGTATAATATGGTTGTACAATACAAATACACTGACTTTAAAATTTAAACAGTAGACAAGTTACCTTTCCCTACTACATTTTACAATATACTTCACTGGAGGACCCAGCCCATGAGCTGAAGTGGGGAGACAACAAAAATGGTAATCTCTATCCCATCAAAACAGTAAGACAGGTGATTCAGTAAATGGTTTACTTAACAATGAAAGCAATAGTAAGTTATTTACAGAAGTAAACCAACAAATGTGTATACTAGTGCGGAGAGGTTTGGTTTCAGTTAATACTTAAACTTCCATTGCCCTACCAGCTCCAGCCTCTCACTCTTTACTGTGTATTATATGTATAACCCTGTATAGAACGTTACCTGAGAAGCCTACATTCTGACTTAACAATATACTTGAGAGTCACTTCACGTTTGACTATTTTCAAATGTATGGAGTATTTTCCACGCGTAACATAAAAACTACCTGCATTTGTAAGGCAAGAGCTTGGGAAGCCTTGTGGATTGTACCTTAAGTTAGTAGGGTTGAACAATTTTATTTACAGAGAGTGGATGCATACTAGGATACGAAGGGAAGTTTGTACGAAGGAGTGAGACTCAAGTACCTTGAAGTTGTGAACAGATTTGAAGATGAAATATGTAGAGTGAAACGAAGGGACTCTTTCTGGAGCGTCGTTTAGAGCACATCATTGAAATCTAGACTTCTCTTCACTTAACAACAGAAGTTAACAAGGAACGAATTTAGAATAAAGAAAACTAAACAACTCCCAATTCAATTCCAAAAATGAAATGAGAAAAAACAACAATCAGTACTGGGAGAAACAAGGTGGGAGATGAGAGGATTTCATTTCATTACATTATTTTCCATTAGGTATACAATTCATTACATTATACATACAGTAAAGAGGAAGGCAGGTTGATAACAAGCAACCTAAGGTGTAGATTTAATAGAGAGATACACCAGAAAAGGTCAGTCAAAGGATTCCTATATAGTCAATTGAGTTTTGAGTGGCACAACGTGTGTACAGAGAGTGTACTTATACCTAGCTACATATATTATAATAAAAGCTCTGTGTTAAAAGTACGTATAAGGAATTTTAGAAACCAATATAGAAACCCACAAGGTATAAATTTTCTCCCTGTTCTATTGTGTACCTGTATAGTACTACCAAATGTTTGGCTTACACTTACATTACAACGAGTATAAACTGAAGATCAGCAGAGAATTTTATTTGTGTTTTCAATTTACAACTGGATTGAATCTCAAAAGAGCCATGTCAGGTATGGTTGCTGTATTATTGGTATATACCTGTTATTGTTATGCCCCTATTGCCCCTAACTGGAAATAATACACATAGGTACATAAGTACTAGTAGATACTTGCTTTCCAGAAAAAATCTGTAGAGAAATACAAGTGTTTCTTCAGTGAAGCTGCTTAACGAAGAAATGAAGAAACGAAATGTAACAATTATCGTTTCAATGTAATTCAATCGTTTCCTTTGTATTCAAATTAAGAGACTTCTACTCCTGCAGCACACCTATGTAGCTACAGGTAGATATTATTGTAATCCAATACTTACATAGTAATATAATCATGACAAAATAAATAGCGCATTAATATTAATGCCTTTCTATATTATAGCTTGAGCTACCTACGAAATAATAAAAATTGTACATTTCACTTGGATGTTGGAATTCTGAACGAAGGGAAAAAACTAGTTCCTTAAACCCACAGACAGGAATTAGTCTATGAACATTGTGATTTCAATGGTTATGAGTGGTTAGTAGTAATAGGATGGTTGTTGCAGATGATGTGTGTACATAGGCAAAATAGAACAAACTATGTGTGTAAGTACGGAAAGGTGCTAAGCAGAGCTAACAAAATGAAGAAAGTGAATGTTAGTTTTTGAGATGAAAGGTGAGATATAGGTGGGCAGGTCCGAAGATCATAAAAATGACTTGGTGAATGGTAAACTCATCATTTTCAACTGTCTTACGTTACAAGTTTGAGTATGGTTATTCATGTTGTTATGCAACGTAATTAGATGTGTCTACATTCAGTTGATATGCTGTGTGTCTGTGAGTAGTACGCTTGTTCATTTTATTAACAAACAATAAACAAGCAAAGTAGGAAGGATTCAATTGCAGGCTCAATACACACATCATACTTAGCTGGGAGATGAGTTGAGTTTTACTGATGCTTTGAGTCAAAAAACGTGAGCAGCACAAGCACACCTTAAGAAAACAAACTGAAGGTTTGCCATGATGTGAAGTAAGGTCGTCTTGTTAATTAGTAAGTGTACTTTAAGAATCGAGCTGGCTGTGGTTGTGGTTAGCATGAATTTGCATCTCCCATCAGCTCTCAGGTAATAAACATGGTACTTACAAGTAAACCACGTAGCAAGTAGCTTCTAATGTCATCCACTCCGCTGTAGTTGTTGCAATAATAATAACAATAATGCATCCACAATGCCCGAGTAGGCAATAATAATTAGTGACAGGCACACTAAGTTACTTCAACATGTAAACACATTCATAAAACTAACAAAACGCACAACAGACATGTCTACAATGCTTTATGGTAAGTACCTTACATCATTCCTATTAAAAATAACTTCGATTACTAACAATGCTATTACTATTGCTTTCAAACGATGGATTATGTGATTAAGCAGCAGCATTACGTATTCATAACCCTCAAGTTACTAAAACCAATAAAAATGTTTTAGTGCAGTGATAATATTTATTACTAAGTACTAAAAACTCATCTCATAAGTAGGTACTACAAGCAGGAGTACACGATGCAAAATTATTTCATGTTTCATGTTCAAGGCAAAATAAAACATTTTCCCATCTCTATACATTTTCTAAGCAAGTACGTAATTAGAATAAACTTTCCCGTGTTTTTTTAATTTCATAACAATGAATCATGAATCAGCAAGCAGCACTTCTCTTTCTAACCAGTATTTTTAAAATACTTATTTTATTTGCACAATATCAATTGCACCATCTTATTAGCAAGTCATTTCAATCAGTTTTGAAACGCAAATTGCAAGATCTACCTGTACCTAGTAGGTAAATATAAAAATACTGTTTACAATGTAGGTACAGTATGTTTATATAGGTATTCAATACATTTTTGCACTAGAGAAATTATTGTGTGCAAAAATATTGTAAAACTTATTAACGATGTGTGAGCATGAATTCCCGTATGTACTTATGCGTAGATGAGATGTGTAAAAGTGAATGAATATATAATTTTCCCACACTAAAAATCCCAAAACTCGTTTTCAAATTCATTAATAGGTAATTGAGAAAGATGTAATAATTATTCAGCTTAGCATATCTAATGCCACATCTACGCAGCACCCCTATATAGGGAAATGGATTTCTTTGACATTGAGTTGGTTCAGTTAAGTCATGAGAATATTTACTCATTATGAACGACTGAAGTACAAAGTTATAATAATAAGAAGGAAAATAAAGAGTTGGATAGCTTAACTTTATTCGAATTCAACTAGCCTCGTTAGACTAACTTATCTTTAGCTTAAACGGCTAGGAAAACTTGACAGATGTGGCTGTTATTAATTCGATTCAGAATAAGTAGCCCCAAGCACCGGTTGAAGTCAAAGTTGAAATAATTAAAAATTTGACTAGGGAGATATAATATTATAGTGAATGCGTATTATAAATATACGTACGCATTGATAGTTAGAGAGGATACGAAGCTTGTTGTGGTTTTAGACAGATGAGACAGAAAGATAGAAAACAGTCACCTCCTCCCATCACTCGCAGTAAACAGGTAAAAGGTTCTGATGAAATTACCTACAGGTAGTTCTCCAGAAATTACCTTTAGCCTTCATTCGATACGCCAGACTAGCTTTGCACGATTGTTTAGTGTGTAACATGTCTGTCAATTACATATTAGTGCAGCGTTGAGTTTCATGTAGGTAAGCAATACAAACAAATACTACTAAAACATGATGTCTGTGTGAAAACACACCATTCCGAAGATTCATACTTATGTGTAAGTCGGACAAAGAATATTGCTATGTAATGTAACTCCGTATAACTTGAACTTGAAGACCACGACGAAGAGTAGAGTAGAGTACGAGAGAGTTTAAGTACAGAGTACAAAGTACAGCTCTCTAACGTTGAAAAAGTTGAAAGACTGGACAAGACCTCAGAAAAGTAAATTATTGCAAAGACCCGCACAGTTATAATCTCATGCAAACACACAGTATATTATAATTGTTAGGGTATAATTTATTATATTATATTATACAACATGCATAAACCCGTCAATCATTAAATATACTCATATCCATTCTTTCATTCATACGCTTTGTTTTGATATATGCAACACTGTGGTCCAAGTTAGCATACTACCATCATAATAATACTTGTTATTTAATTTGCCTGTACAGATACGCCTTCATGATGGCCAGTTAACAAACACACAAGCAATGGAAAGCTCCACACAAGAAATCTTTTCTATGTTCAATCAGTTATATGTACACTGATGAGAGTTTATGTTCTTTCACGTCTGTAGAATAGGTAGGTGCACTCTCGAGATATTTATTAGCTGCACTGTCTCGTTCTTTCACTTAAGAACAGTCAAATAAAATGAAACAGCAATAATAACCATAAAGCTAATAATACCCAGCGTCAAAAGTTCGAAAAATTCTCTAAGTTACTTTACTCTGCAGAAATAAATACTCGAGATGTGTACAATGCTACAACACAAAGCACTCTCGCAATGTAGTATCGTGTATATAGCAATACAACCTATCACGTCACAATGAAATCTCTACATCACTACACTACAGATACATACCGCACGCAACGCAAAGGTTTAAGTAAAAGCAATCCAACGCTGTTGCAGCAAAATTACTATATACGGATACAAAGAATAATATCATATTATTATTACTATTACTATTAGCCTTAATAGTATAGGAGTAATAGACTTCTTTAGTGAAGAACATTATGTACATACTCGTAATACGTTGTTACTTTACTAGCAGCTATTCTCTGGTTAATGTACAGGGTTCCCTTTGCAACCCGTAATACTGCACACATAACTTTACAGCCCTGCATTTGAGACGTAAGCACATTCTTAGTGAAGGCGAGGACAATGGCAATGACAATACGGAGACTGTCGTAAAAGATACTTGCTGTAGTTGCTTCCCTTAGTTTATTACAAGAGTGACTTTAGTAAAGTACCTATACAATTGCCCTGCCTTGCCCTCCTCATCCATTTGAGGTCTATGGCACGTACACGGACTAAGCAACACTTTTAGACAGTCGCTTTAGCTTTTCTGGAACATTGACTGGACTTACCTAGCAACTGAAATAGTAGCTATGTACTTTGTACTAACTATAAGTTAGCAATAATGTGTAGGTATGTACGTACGTAGCTTTTATTTGCTTTCTATACTGCTTCGTTAAATCACTGGAGAAATTTCATGCATTTGTTTCCATTACAAACGAGACGTACACTCCTTTAGTTTTAATCAGCTATTTCCTTTACTTGACTCAGCGTGTATGTACATACAATATCGTAAAAGACTGGCTGAGCCAAGACTATGTCCAAAGTTTAGCGTAATCAAATCAAACAATCTGCACAAGAAATAGCAATTGAGAATTTGCAGACTGTAGGTTGAACGAACGAATGAAAGTATTGACTTGACTGCACGTAGCTTGCCAGGCAATATTATATCTGCCAGAGTTTTGTTTGTTGTTGTTCGTTACCTGACTCGGTAGCTATAGTATAGCTACTGCATGTTTTTATGTTGCCTTTAAGGTATGTGTGAATTTCCTTTCATGATGTTATTACCTATACTGTTTACAAAAGTAGGCAATTTACTACATAATGTAGTGGAAGTGCAAACCTTTCTCTGCTACTATTCTCGAATTTCTGTTTGCCATGACTAGAGATAATAATAGTTTTTAAAGTAATACGTTTTATTGATAAAATCGTATTATTACCACTACAACTGTTAGATGCAGAAGAACACATTATTTTGTAAAATACTGTAATATACACTACCGGGTGCACACTTGCAAAAGGATGGTCAGATGAAATGATTGAATAGAAATATGACTAGCCACGCAATCCTCGCCAAAACTCGTATTAGGCATTACTCAACATTGAAATACTGCCTGCATGGACAAAAGAAAAACAAATGACGAATCGAACAATGAACAGAAAGCAATTTAAGAATAGATACCCCACTACTGGAACTGGACAAGTCATTTCCCAGTTTCGCAACTCGTTGTACACAAAAATTGGAGAAGCATGACAAAAAGGAAAGTTTGAGATTGTGTGTTGCATAATGCAATAGTGGAATTGGCATTCTGACTAAATACAGTGTTTCTGATTCCGATTTAGTGCTGTTGGCACATGCTATCGTTATATGATTATTGCGAGTGCAACATTATCATTTAAACGTTAGAGGCGTTTGTAACATGCCCCTTTCAATTCTGTTCGTTCCCAGTGTTATTTTTCAGGTTATAAATACCATTTTCCATGCCATGAGTTTTACAACCTACTCCTGTATGTACACTAACCTCACATTCCATTTTATTGCTTTAGTTTCTCTCTTTCCGTTAGGTCGCTTCCGTGTAATGTACGAAATGCACTATACTACACAGTACTTCCAACAAACTCTTGTTTCGTATGTTATCCAATAGCATAATCAAATCAATTACAAATGCTATTGTTGTGTAACTTACAGTATTTGAGCATAGAAATGAGTTTGAGTATGAATACATGTCCGAGACAAGTTATGACAACATTTTGGCAAAAATCCCTAGTAGGTAAACAACTATGCGCAACATTGTACAAAGATTGACTTGAAGGATCAATCGTATGTGTAGTACTTGCACATAAACAAGATGTGCTTCCAGTAAATTAAGCAAAGTGAATAAAGCCACTGTATTGTGGCAAGACCATTTCCGTCACAGATGGTTTATCAGCTAAGTCATATTGTGCATGGTAGTCAAAGTCACACTTTCTGTTTCTATTTAACTCAATAATAATAAAGACTGCATTTAGTAGTGCACGCTTTATATGTACACTTATTTCTTGACAAGTGAGTTACAAACCAAAAGGCAAAAGCAAACAAGAAAGGGGAAAACATGTCAGATTGCCATACCGTAGGAGTCAAACATTTGTTTTCCCATCACTTCACAGTTGAGTTGATGTAGGGCAAACTGTCTGACTCTGTAACATCTAAAGTTATATGTGATGAAATGGTATGTACTCTGAGTCAGTTGATCTACTGTACGCTTTTCTCCAGCTGTTAGAACGTTAGAGATATTAGACATAAAATGAATTCTATGTACTGTCAGTTTTCTCGCGACGATGAATGCGATATAAACATATTCATGGAAACAGTGGAGTGAGTAAGCAAATGAATGAATTCAATGAATGAATCAGTGAGAATTTTCCACAGCTGTTGGTTTGGTTAGGGTTGTTAGTTGACACTCAGTGTTGAATTCAATGTTTTACGTTTCAAGTGGCCAAATCAATTTTGAACACGATGAGAAGAGGTTTGCCGTTGTGTACAGTTACATGACATATAACTTGAACTCTGTGTTCACATGAAGCGAGTTCAAGCCCACAAAATCCTGCACAGCAGTTTCGAGAAAAGTATGGTTTTAAATTTTAAGCTGAAATTTTATGTGAGTGAACATGTGGGGCAAGAAATCAACGAAAACAATTCAATGAAGGGGAAAGCAACACCAACAACATAACACCGAAAACCAAACTAACAAAAGTTCAAGTTTCAAAAGCCTTTATTTTTATACACACACAAACTCCCGTAAAAGAACATTCTTTATGCTTCAAGAGATAAGCCTAACAATCCATAATGACGAGTGAAAACACATAAAGCAGCATACTATGTATTGTGAGTTTTCCTTTGCCTTTGTATGAGCTAAAACACATATAAGATACATTTGAGCTATACATTATGTAGCAAGTGGATTTTAGTCTACTTTTCTACTGTTTGTAATTGTATCAATACAATGTGTATTGTATATATGTATGTATCTTCTATGTGTACTATAAAAGCAACTTTAGGTTCACAAACTCCATGTTTTAACTGTAACAAAGTAGTCCAGAGGAAAGAAATCTACTAATATTGTGTTTTGTGTTACTCCCAAGAATATTACTTGCACATACTGTGTATGCATTTGCACTCCGCGGTGCTGAGTTGGGTAATAGTATTGATAGCTTTTATTATCATCACTATCACCC
>JAQFYB010003541.1:0-19028 GCA_034694085.1 Pogonognathellus longicornis | reverse complement strand
GGGCGTGGAATCGGGACAGTTTTTCTTCGCGTGATGGTTCTACAGAAAACCCTCCAAAATCTAGATTAGATATTTTAATGGAGTTTCTACGGAAAGAAATTAAAAGTGAGAAAAGAATAGCTCTTTCCAGACCTGGAATCAAGTATCCCAGTTGACACTTTGAGGGCGTGGAATCGGGACAGTTTTTCTTCGCGTGATGGTTCTACAGAAAACCCTCCAAAATCTAGATTAGATATTTTATTGGAGTTTCTACGGAAAGAAATTAAAAGTGAGAAAAGAATAGCTCTTTCCAGACCTGAAGAGAAAAAGAAAGAAAGGACAGACAAGAAGTCCCAAGTTATTCGTCAAAATGCAGAAGAATATCCTACCGCTGCCGGGCGGCATGTGGGAGTGAGTGCAAAGTGCATTTTTTGTGATAAAGGACATTTAAGTGACAAATGTGGAAAGGCTCAGCATATGAGCATGGAGGATAAAAATGCTGCAGTGCGAAAGGGCAATTGTTGTTTTAGCTGTCTTAAGAAAGGACATCATTCAGCAGTGTGCAAAGGTTTTGTTAGGTGTGCAGTGTGTAGTGGAAAGCACCTCCTGATTATGTGTCCACAATTGCCAAATCAGCAAAAGAAAGGGAACAATAGTGAAAAGCCTGTAGCCCCAGGAAGTGAAGTGAAAACCACCCAGTCTAATTTAGCATGCTCATCAGGTGTAGTGTTGAAAACCCTGATGGTGAAAGTAGTTACTCCAACGGGAGATGTGAGCAAGATTCGCGTGTTAATTGACGACGGCTCACAAAGAACTTATATACGAAGAAAGTTAGTGGAAGAATTGGGATTGGAACTGGTAGGTTCTGAAAATATCGTTCATTCCGTTTGGTGGTGTGAAAACGAAGGCCCAGCACCACAAACGTTACTTGTTAAAAATGAAGAATGTGAAAGGGCATGGTTTAACAGAAATCCATGCACTCGAGCAGGAGGAAATCTGTGGAGAGATCTCTCGCCTAGCTGCAGGATCCTGGATGAAGGAACTTAAAGAGAGAAAGATTTGGCTCAGTGACATTGGCTCAGAGTTATTAGAAATTGACATTCTCATCGGGGCCGACAAGTGTGGCAGAATATTAACGGGAAGAACTCTGCAGATGAAGAATGGGTTGACTGCAGTTGAAGCTGTACTAGGATGGACTGTCATGGGAGAACTCGAGGAAAATTCTCCAAACCCGAATATGGCCATGGTTGTAACCAATCTCGTCGTAGTGAACTCCAGTGTTGAGCAGCTATGGGATTTGGAAGCAATTGGCATTAGAGATCCCTCTGAAATGATTTCAAGACGGGAAAAAGAACTTGCTGCGAAAAAGCATTTTTTGGATACAGTGTCTCGCGCGCAAGATGGGCGCTACACGGTGTGCCTGCCGTGGATTAGTGACAAGAAGGAAATCCCGGACAAAAAATTGTGGCACAGAGAAGAATAGAGTCGATGACTCGAAAACTCAAGTCCGAGGGAAAAGTGGACATTTATGGCCAAGTGTTTGAGGCCTGGCTAAGTGAAGGAATTGTGGAAGTTGTTCCCGAATGGAAGCTAGACAAAAAGGCTCATTATTTACCCCATAGAGCAGTCTTTAAAGACAACAGTGCTACGACTCCAGTGCTACCAGTGTTCGACGCGTCTTGTAAGATAGGAAGAACGCCGTCCCTCAACGACTGTCTGGTGAAGGGACCAAATTTATTGGAAGAAATCCCCTCATTGTTGCTGAGATTTAGAGAGGGGAAGTTGGGATTCCTCTCTGAGATCAGGAAAGCATTTTTGATGATTGAAGTAGAAAAAGAAGACCGAGACTTCTTAAGATTTTTATGGTGGAAGGACTCCGAGCAAAAGGAGTTGAAGATTTTGCGACACAATCGCGTTGTGTTTGGCGTGAATTGTAGTCCGTTTTTGTTGGGTGCAGTGATAGAGCATCATCTTAAGAAAGTGAAATCGGAGGAAGAGGAGATTGCAGAAAAGCTCCTCCGATCTTTGTACGTAGACAACTGTGTTGCTTCCGTGGATAGCTACAAGGATTACTCTGAGTTCAAGAGAGTAGCTACCAAAATAATGGAAGAAGCCGGAATGGAGTTGCGAATGTGGCAGTGCAGTTCTGCGGAGGAATTCGGAGTCGGCCCGCTCATTAGCAGGGGGTGCGGATTGAATTCCGGCAGGGAAGAGACTGCAATCAGTCCACGATTGACGTCAGTGCTTGGCGTACTTTGGGATTCCGGAAGTGACACATTGTGCTGCAATATGAGTTTTGTGGAACCAGTGGAGAAAGTCACGAAGAGAGTCGTTTTGTCCACGGCTCAGAAAGTGTTTGACCCGATTGGGTTTTTGTGTCCCGTCCTTCTCTTTCCCAAGAAGTTGCTCCAGGAGACTTGGGCTCAAAAGACTGGATGGGATGAAGATTTATCCGAAGATACGACCTCACGTTTCATGGACTGGCATAGAGAGCTACACATCCTCAATGGAATTGTCATCCCAAGAAATGTATCCGGAGGTGTGAGTGACAGAGAGTGCTGGCAGTTGCACACGTTCTGTGATGCCAGTAAAGATGCGTATGCGGCCGTCGTGTTTTTGCGGACCGAATTGGAGGGTGAGGTGTCAGTGCAACTGTTGCAGGCCAAGTCCAGAGTGGCTCCCCTCAAATTGTGAAATATGGCACAGCAAGCTCCCCTGAAGAAATCGAGTATCCCCAGACTAGAACTCCTTGGATGTACGATCGGAGCAAGATTGTCATCAACTGTGAAGGCGGCCCTCGACTTAGAAGGTGTCCCCGAATATTTTTGGAGCGACTCCACGACTGCACTAGCGTGGATTAAAAGGAGCGATGACTGGGGGACCTTTGTGGGAAATCGGGTGAGGGAAATTTGCGTGCTCAGCAAAACAGAGGACTAAAGGCATGTCCCAGGAATTCTCAATCCCGCCGATCTTCCGTCAAGAGGGTGCAGTGCATCACAGTTGTTGCAATCAAGATGGTGGGAGGGGCCAAAGTGGCTGAAAAAAGCAGAAGACGAATGGCCGTCAGAAATCACAACCCCGGATGAAGAGGAGGTTCGAAAGGAGAGAAAGAAGACGGTTGTGGT
This sequence comes from Pogonognathellus longicornis, assembly GCA_034694085.1. Lineage (NCBI taxonomy): Eukaryota > Metazoa > Arthropoda > Collembola > Entomobryomorpha > Tomoceridae > Pogonognathellus > Pogonognathellus longicornis. Next base: position 15,924 of record JAQFYB010003541.1, on the reverse strand, counting down.
GGGACTTATGAGCAGCAAGAATGACGTCCCATGGTATGTGAACCTTTCCTCCTCCTTTGAAAAAATCGCCCGTGTCGTTGCTTGGATGAGAAGATTCGTCTCCAATACCAGAACCCACTCCATAAAAGAAAAGAGAAAGCAGCTCACAGTGGCTGAATTGGATGCGGCAGAGACAAGTTTGGTTAAACTTGTTCAAAATGAAGAGTTTGGCTATGCCAAAAATATTATCTCTGGTATTCGTGTTCAGAGAGTTGAGGAGGGAGTAATTCGTGAGCAAACGAAAATACTGAACCGGATGGACACGAAGGATTTTCGCTTCCCGACATTGTTGCCGTACGCTCACCCGTTAATGGATATTTTGATTAGAGAAACCCATGAGAAGCATGGACATGCTGGAGCGCAATTCCTCATGGGGAAAATTCGGGAGAAGTACTGGATTCTACAGGGAAGGAGAGCCATCCGGAAAGTTTTGGGTTGCTGTGTGATTTGTCGAAGATTCTCCAGCAAAAAGCAGAATGTAGTTCCAGCCCCGCTTCCGGAGAACAGAGTGAAGGACGCAAAGGCGTTTCAAGTGACGGGGGTGGATTTGGCTGGACCCCTCTTTTTGAAAAAAAAAGAGAAGGCGTGGATTGTTCTGTTCACGTGTGCTGTGTATCGTTGTGTGCACTTAAAACTGGTGCAAGGTCTTAGCACCGAAGATTTTTTGGACGCGTTTTCGAGATTTGTGGACCGGAGAGGAAGGCCTGTCACTATTTACAGTGACAATGGCACCAATTTCGTAGGAGCTGCCAACCTTTTCAAACAAGTGAACTGGGAAAGGATAGAGAAGGAGGCTATCATGCAGAGGATTCAGTGGATCTTCAATCCGCCGTCAGCAGCTTGGTGGGGTGGCTGGTGGGAGCGCCTCATAAAAACAGTTAAGGACCTCCTAAGAAGAATTTTGGGGAAAGCGAGCGTGACCTACGAAAAGCTGATGACCTATCTGTGCAACATAGAGGCTTACGTGAATGGAAGGCCCCTCACTACGGTCACCGAGGACCTGGAAGATTTGACCCCGTTGACTCCTGCGATGCTTTTGCATGAGCTACCGACATGTGGAGTTTCGGACTTGGAGTTCCTGACCACGGCCGATTTTAACGTCGCGATAAAGCAGAGGAAGACGATCTTGGACGAGTTCAAGATGCGCTTCCGTAAGGAATACTTGTCTTTGCTGGTGCAAAGAGGAAAGGCACAGAAGACCCGAGAATTTCGAGTGGGGGAGGTTGTCCTAGTCGGAGACGACAACAAGAAAAGATGGGAGTGGCCGATGGCAAAAATCGTGGAGCTGTACGTTGGACGAGATGGCCAGATTCGTGTGGCGAAAGTGCGGACCGCACAAGGAATGCTGACGAGACCCATCCAACGTTTGTATCCGCTGGAAGTACCCCCAGTGTCAGAATGGGTCAAAATCGATGAGGAGGATGCCAAAGAGAAAATTCTGGCAAAGAAAGTGACTCGGGAAAAGAAGAAAGTGCCGGTAGAGAAGCAGAAATCTCCGGAAGTGAAAACCCGAAGCGGACGGCAGGTGAAAGTGCCCACCAGATTCGTTCCAAAGTAAATTAATGACTTTGTAAATGATGTACATAGTATTTTGAATTTTTGTAATTTGAAATTCTGTTTTTTGTAATTTTGTGAATATGTATGAAATTCATTCATTTTAATTATTATTGTAAACGATGTATGTAAATGTGTAATTTTGTGAACCTCCTTTAATTGTACTTTGTTTAAATTCCTTTGTTAGAACAAAGGAAGGTGGGAGGATGAGAAATGTGTAGGTATACATTCTGTATGTTGAGATGTGTGCTGTGTGTTTGTGTAAGGCGGAGTTATGTGTGGCTCTTAGCCAATAAGTTTAAATTGTTTGGATGTTGGCGTCCTCAACGGACGAAGATTGTATTTGTGTGAGTGAGGACCAGAATTCTGGTCAATTGGCTTGAGACTCGTGTAGAGTACAGTTCGTTTTGGGTTTCTTCTCGTGTAGAGAATTATTGTAGTGTTTTGGAGCGTGTAGCTCATTTTATAATTAAATAAAAGTGTTAAAGGTTAATTGTAATTAGCAAAGTGAATATATTTTTGTGCACTTCTTCTTCAGCATCGAACCGGAAATCATCCTATAAAACTTTAGGCAAGGTTTCCCAACAAGGCCGATTAAACTGCTCTCGCTTATTGGATTACTCGCAGCGTCCATTACGCAATTTGAGTATTAATTGATTTATTTAATATTTTGACGCTAAATATGACTGATACAGAGTATTACTCTAATGGAAAGACGCTTGCCGTCTCTCTGATTATTATCGAAAGAAGGTTTAGGTTCCATTGTCTCATGAGAACGCAGTTCGAAAATATTTCTTTTGTTTTGCAAGCCGCCGAGCATGTATTCAGATTTCTGAGATTTGTGTGAACACAACATGATTTAGGAGTACGCTAACAAAAATTTGCAAATGGCAAATATCAAGCATGTAGTAAAGATATATTATATATGTCTCCTTGAATGCTGATATATAAATATATCCGTCCATAAAACTATATTAGTTTGGTGAGGATATAAAAAACCTCGATTCGACATACGGTGGACAAAATTGTCTTGCTTATAGTATAAATAATGTTAACGCTATGTAAACAAAAGATGAAAGAAAAAAAATATGCTAAATCAGATATTAATGTTGTGTGTGTGACGCAAACGAAGTATATTTTGATATAGTATATATGCTCCAAAATATGTAAAACCCTACACTCTAAGAAATGTAGTTATACTGCTCCGGCATACAGATCCACTTATTCCTAATGGCTTGAATTTTACATATTTTTAATCCTTTACGGGCTATTTGATATGCCACGGCTTGGACTACTCAAACATTCATGCCGCCCGGTATATTTTTCAAATAAAATATTTAATGTGGCATCAGTCAAAAAAATTTATTCTTTATGGGATAAAATGTTTAAGTGGCAATTCCAAATTTTGGTCAAACGAAAGGTCAACATTTTAACTATAACTGCTGCAAACATTTTATCTGTCAATTAGTACTGATGAAACTGTGTTCATGATACAAGTAATTAAATACATATTGTAATATTATTTACATAAATGCAATTTAAAAACAATTCAATTCATTCTGTGCTCCAAATGTCATTAAAGTGAAAGTTATAAAAAATTGATTTATGGCAGTGGCGTAACTTGAACTTGTGCCGCCCTGGAGCAAAACGATGCTACCAAATAAGAGTAAATAAATGCCGAATTAGTAATACATCATTTAATTCCTAGCATTTTTGGATTTATACACGTGACAGATTTAATTGTTATATAATTAACCACCTTTAAGAAATTCTGTTGCGTGTACCGTCACAGCCGTGTTCTCAGACAGTGAAGTCTGTGTTGTACAATCCTGTTTATTAAGCTGCTCGGTTTTAGCCCATTCCGAAATGTTTGAAACTTTTGTACGTTTTGTTTTTGCAAGCTTTCTATAAGCTGAACCACTTAGCATTGATCGATTCATAGCGATTATTGACAAAAATAAAACTACAATAGGTGGAGTAAAATTCTAATAATTTTGAACTTCAAATTGCATTTTCGGTTTGCGAGAGCTGTGCGTTTATGCACTTATAACTAACCAGAAAAGCAAGGGCAACTGCATGACTGCGCATACAAACCTCAAATATTTTAAGAGAATTTCGTATGGTACAGTATGCATGTATATATAACATGAATAATGTTCCTTAATTTTCACTTTCTTCAAGCTCCTGAATAATGAATGAAGCAGGTTGAATAATGTAAACTTACCAATAATAATGCAGTGCATTTGATTGAATTATCAGAATTACACTAGTTAGTTGAAATACTACACGAAAGCGCGGCCCGAGTAGCTAGAGTAGAGGACTCATACACACATGCGCCTTTAGAAACTACCAATCCTAGACGTAGGCGCCTCTCGACCATGCCGCCCCTATACCTTGGCGCCCTGGCCGCTTGTTCCACCTGCGCCAGTGGTTTCTACGCCACTGATCGGCGGATTATTTCAACGGACGATGAACTGCCATCGTCGAAGTAATTCGCAACCTGCATTTTAGGCAATAAGTAACCCGTCAACGAACTAGCACACCATCTGCGCACAAATAGCCCGCGACTCGTAGCCTAAGTAGCTGGCGAATCACAATCTAAGTAGCCCGCCACCCGCAGCGTAAATAATTATACAATAATATTGTGATAGTATCAAGCTAAACTCTCTACTCGCCCTTGTATTAATAAAAGCTGAGACAAAGTTACTTTTGTACTGCAACGCAGACATGGTCTGCCATCTCACACGTGGCAGAAAAACGTATAGTTTCAAAACACCAGGTGATTGTAAGTGCATGGCTTTGGTTTTGGACTGTGTACTTGTATAGTAAGCATTTCCATTAAAAGACACGGTCTGAAAGTCCCCTATTCAGCCCCTCTACTACCCAAACAGCCTACCAACTACTGCGGGCCGAATTTTTAATAGAGGGCAAAGCATACCAATGGGCTAGAGTTCGAAACCAGTATGATGAACGATACTCTTAAACGTATACCCATAGGTATGCTTAACTTTTACTAAAAATTCTGCCCTGCGACAGAAGATCTGGCGTTCTAAGTATATTGATATGCAAAGATTCTCCATATATGAATGAATATTGTGATCATTTGCTCCGGATGTTCACAGACAGAACCATATTAATCGTACTCGTTACAATGACCTCAAGGAAAGTGAACACGGAAGATCTTTTCAGATAATAAAATGGGCCAATAGAAAGCCTCATTGAGCGACAGCTGACAGCAGTTGTTCTAATCAATTTATCATGATTTTGTTTCCACGCGTGAATGAATATTTCAGATTTTGTAGTCAGCAGTGCCCCACTAGGCATTAAAACTATTTCAAAAGCTATTAGCATAAAAGTTAATAGTGGAAATACTGCAAAGCCAGGCATTGGAATTATCTGATTCATTTTGATACACACGAATGAGGTTAGAATTGTTAACAATCCTGAGAGAAATAGAAGAACTGGTCCAGCTGTGTACACATACCTATAATTAATTTCTACATTTAAGATTTTCAGTGCGCGATAGATGTGCATGGCGTTCAATGGTTGAGAGTGCAGTTGCTGTTTCGTTAGGGCATATCTCCGGTCTTTTTGGATTCTCGCAGTTATAATTCGCAACCAAAATATGACAGTCAAACTGTATGTGAAAGCAAAATCTGCTCCAAATAGGACGAAGAACCAGGCATGAAGTATGGCATAAATTGTGAATGGAATTAAAGCTACCCTGAGTGCTGTACAATCCATGAAGGAGAATGTTGTTTCTAATGCGTATACCACTGGATTGGCTTTGAAAGTGACAGCAATGAAACCTGCGAGAACAGCTATGACACCTGCTGTAACAATCAACGTTTTGAATAAGTGGGAGTATTTCTCAAATTCCTGCTTCACAGCGGGTCTCTCGTTCGCATGTATAAACATTTCTGCAAAAAAATCAAAATAAATTAAATTTTCAAATATAAATATTATTATAAATCATAAACCTGTTTTTATAGATTTTAAAAAGAGTGTAATTCATTTGGAAATAGTTTTTACTTTCCTAAAGTCAAATTTTAGAAATTACCAAAAAATGATTTGTCCAACGTTGTAACCTTGTAGACGACGGTAACTAGGTGTTCCTTATTAATGAACATTATTAGAGTCATCAACTGTGCTTCCCAGAGTATTATTGAGACTACAATGAACATGACAATGTAGCCAGCATGAAGTGTAGGATGAAATATTTGGGAGACAAGAACTACCATGGTATATGCATTGATAACAAATAAAAATATGTTAAAAAATACGCAAATATACAATCGAAACGGATTTTTGGAAATTCGGAATCTTCTTCCTTGAGGGTGCCACTCCAAAACAGATAACCACAGTTTTTGACTACATGAATTGAAATATTGGTCCAGCAACTCAATGATGAATTCAGATGCCATATTCAAAAGTTCAAGTTGTCGCAAGCTTGGAAGAAGGAATAGGAATGACAAGTAAAAGTTACCTCTAAAATTGGGCTTGAAGTATGGGTTCAGTATAAAGTACTTACATATAGTGCTTTTAGCTTTTCTTGTATTATAATACACATGAACCCTTGAATATGGCTTGAACTATCAATTGTTATAGAATGGCCTATTTTAATTTTTAAATGTTGAGGGCGTAATATTAAGATGGACATGCAATCTTATTTAGACTTGTTATATTATTATATCATTGGAATATTTGTTTTGTTTAAAAGTTGGTACATATCCAGACTCGTTTTAAACCTATGTACTAGGAATCCAAATACCGTCTCAAGTTCCATTTTCTCATTACTACAAAAATATAATTTGCCTTTTACATGTAATGTTGCCATTTATAAACTTTTATTACATGTAAAAGGCAAATATTCTTTTATTAGCATACGTATATAATACTCATTCCATGCAAACACTACCAACTCTAAAAGAAATTCACATTTGCTCTTATGCTTAAAACCTAAATTTTTAAGCCTTACCTAACACTAACCATAATGTATATGACCAGGGCGTACCTAGAAAATATCTAGGTAATTTTTGACCTCAACATACACAAAAACCAACAATATGTACAATACGTACAATAACAACAAAAGTATGTGAACAATGTCAAAAAGACTGTTTCAATTTCATAATTATTTGCTAAAAGAAAATTCACAATCACTTTATACACAATTTATATAAATATCCTTACATTCAGTTTAATCGGCCTAGTGGTTGAAACAAGTAATGTAAGTTACTTGTTTCAACTTCTAGGCCGATTAACTGCTCTCGCTGATTGGATTACTCGCATCGTCCATTACGAAATTTGAGTATTAATTGCTTTATTTAATATTTTGACGCTAAAAATGACTGATACACACTAATACACAGTATTACTCTATATGGAAACACGCTTGCACTTTGCAGTCTCTCTGATTATTATCGAAAGAAGGCTTAGGATCAATTGTCTCATGAGAACGCAGTTTGACAATATTTGTTTTGTTTTAAAAGGCGCCTAGCATATATCAGGACAATTACTAAACTTTGTAATAATATTAATCGAAGAGTTTATGAAAAGATCCAGGTTGTTCCAGCCAAAGAATAGGATGGAAATATTATTACTTAATTAATCAATCATGGGACTAACTTTGGAGGTAAGTTAGTGTACCTACATAATAGTGTTTTTTTAAATTTATTATCGGACGACGTAACTTTGGGGGCCTAGAATATAACTTAAGTTTGTTGCGCCCCCACCTCCCTACCTCGTTACAAGTGCAAAGGCCATTATCGATAATACACGCCGACCAACTTTGGATAAGCGAAAAGCATAAAATTGGTACGAAATGATACAATCCTTTACTTTTATAATTTATTAAATCTGTACGAACCAATCAATTATAAAATATTATGAAAAAATTACCTATTAAAGTCGTTACTGTGGGTTCTAGCTTGTTTCCACTGACACTCATTGAAACTATACGGAGACTAACCGACACCTCCACTGTGAGCCGAGGCAAGTTGAGACGTGTTGTTATAATCGTGCACTGTCTACATACACACGAGACGACATGCAAATTCCAGACACAGACCTTCTTCACAAGTTTTATGTTGAACATTTGCGTTTTCTTACATTTATTAGCGTAGCTCACTAATCCAGCTGATTTGTCAACAAAGCTTGCCTATACCAGAATAACCACATTGCCCTGTACATCTCAGTTTTTGAAACGTTGTACTGCAGAACAGAATACACGTGAAATTTAGGATACTTTTGTGTATTAAAGGGTGAAAGTATATAGGAGAAACTTGGGTAAAATTTTTAATGTCAATATGCATAACACAGATAAATTACTAGCAACTAGCTATATAAGCATTTTGTAGTCAAAACATCATATTACCTATATATGCTTGACGATAACGTTTTAATTGCTAGTTGTCCATAAATGTCAAGCCTTAAATTATCACTAATACATCAACACTTTCAGACTCTGAATATAAAAGGTCTTATACTTATATAATATACAAAAAGTAATTCTCAAGGACTCCGATGTCCGTTAATTTTTATGCATAGATTGAGGATTCCTATATACTGTATGGTGTACATATCTTTCTATGCGTACCTAAGAGTTTTTTTAGAGTGTGAACAGTTAAGTCTGGGAAAAGTATAGTCAAATTCTCATAGGGATGTCCTGATAGAGTCTATAGGTATTTTTCTATACCTCTATGTATTATTTCATCATTTATAAAGTTTCATTGTTATGGGAAAACTCAACAAACCTTTCATATTTCCATTAAAGATTTTTGTTTATGAAGTAAAAGGCTTAAACAAGTAAAGTAAATTTTTAGCAATAAAGTGTGATGGATGGACTGTATAGGCATATATAGAACTTCCGCAGTTCGAGCGAAGCATATTATATTCATTCATTGTTTGAGAAATAATTAGAATAGAATGCTACATACATTATGTACGAATAAGTTAGTCATATAGAAACTTAGAGAGTCTCCTTAGTTTTGTTTAGAAATAAAATGCAGAAAATTGAATCTCATTTGTCTGAAGTTTATTCACACCCATGATAAAATTAGGCCAAGAGTCGACTTGAGCTCTAGAAATACAACATTTAATGTGTGAGTGTAGCGAAAACAAGTTTAGATTTTTATTGACACTTATTATTAAGCATGCAAACTAACCGCTCTTAACTTAACTTCGTTGAACGTCCTTGACAAAAGAGTTATACCTATACAAAGTGTAGCTAGGAGCGGGCTAGGAAGCTGGACCTTGTATTCTGTCGGCCGGGCCTAACGTAGGATTTGTGTATAGCAAGTGCTTTTGCTATATTGGTACACGAGACTATGTGGTTCGAATTTTTAATTGCGTCTTCTCTTCACCCTTTTGCTGTGTCGAAGGTCGAACTACTGGCAAACATGCACCTCGGGTGTGGTAACCAGCGTCATTGCACCACAATGTAAAATATGAAATGATTCCAGTGTAACTTTTTATGCTGAATTCAACTCAAGTACCTACTAAAAAAATTGTATGATCACATTTTAAAATTTTAATTGGCGCCATTTTTTAATTACTCTGATTTATGATGTAAAATGCATTCATACGTAACTTTTGTGCTGAATTAAATGCAGCTACTGAAAAAATTGTATGATCACATTTAATTTTAATTGGCGCCATTTTGTAATTCACAATGCACTGAATCATGCAGTTTAATGTGTTGAAAATTGCAATTTTGGTTTTGAATAAATATGAATAGAATTTTATTTGTAGACTTTATTGGTGCTTTTTTTGTACAGTCGTTACACCAAAATTTAACCTTAATATTGAATTCAATTGTAAGAAATATACATTATTTTAATTTTATACTAGCGGGAATTTAAAAATAGGTAAAATTTTTATAATGCATGTCTGTAGATTAGCAGCATACTAAAAACATTATAATATTATTCATCCAATGCAAATATCTTACCTTAAATGCATATACAAAGAAATAGTAAATATTTGATGTTAAATTACAATGGTCCGTCTAATAGAGTATGGAAGTCGTGTCCACCTAACCTATATATGCACTTACTAAGAAAATGAGTTCTAATAGATTATTTATATAACTCACAAGATTTTGAAAATAAAACTGTTCATAATCAGCCGCATATAAGAATAATTCAACAAATTTATTTCATAATTATTAAGGTAATTCAATATAACATAGTAAATCAATATGCCCTTCGATTAACTCGAATAAACCACAGAATTCAAAACCATAATAAGAAGTATGATTAAACAAAATATTATTTTGCATACCTACGGGTATTTTAATGCATTCCCAGGCAGTGGATTTGTCGAAAGGGTTATAATGATACCTTTTTTTATTACTTTTTTTTACTTTATTTGGCGTGGTAGGATTGTCTTCTTTTATGTCACTATAATGAATTAGTGGCACTGCAGTTTGAGAAAAAGATCTAGGAACGAGTTCCTTGTTGTGAAGACTGAACTGGTTGAATTTATATTCGTTCTTGTTTTTTATTTTGAGATTGTACTTAATCTTATCCAAAATACCGTTTGTTTCCTTGCTTTCATGTTCGATTACGCTCTCTGAAGCCATTGGCTCTGTTTCGATATCCAATAGCCATAGATATTGCTCAAACAGAAGGATTAAAATTCCCACAACGTGAGTTGAATACAATACAAGTCCAGAAATCAAAAAGTCTTTGTGAGTTATCTTTGAGAAGTACTCAGAATATAGCAAGTTAATCGAAATCAAAATGAACACAAATATTGCCAGCGCTCTGTTCTTCAATGTGTCGACAAGATATTCGTATCTGACTGTTTTATAGTCTCTTCCAAAAAATTCGTGTCGACATTTTTCATTGCACATATCATCGCATGTATGAGCAAGTACGTTATGTACGAGTCTAGAGGTTATAGGAGACAATGTTGTTCGCAGAAAACGCGTTATTTGGAAATCCCAAGTGTATTGTTTGTTGTCGAATAAGAATGCTGCCGTTATTATGTAAGCAGGTAGAAACAGTAATAACATCAGCGGCCTCCAAATGCGTTCGGAAGTTAAAACTAATGCGAAACAAACGAATATTGGAGCTGAAATCAACAAAAATATCCCAATGCGCTGACCTTCTACTGATTTGATAGAATGATTAAGAAAATGTTAAAATATTTGAAATGAGACATCAAGGCTGTATTTAAGAGGGGCAAAGAGGGTAATGGCCCCCCTCTCCCCCCAAAATCGGAAAAAATAGGTTATTTTACAAAAAGGTGCAAAAAATCGCGCTACGCACGAATTTGATACATTTTAGACTGATTTTTGCCTTAAATGGCTCAAATTTAATGGCGATATAAGACACTATTGTGCATCATGGTGTATTTTGCCCCCTCCGAAATGGAATCCTAGATACAGCCTTGTGGGACATACCCAATGACAAAATATGTCCAATGGCAGCCACTGCTTTGTTAGGAATCAATGGATATTCTAGTCGTTTGGGCCTTTCTTTCATCCAAAATGCATTGTACTCTCTGAATTTAATTCCACAGCTGAATAATCCAAACGAAAGTGAGCAAATAGAGGGTAGCATGAAGACAAACCCCCACTGTTATAATAAATTAAACAAATAATTAAAATAAACATGGGCCACAATTTACAGTAAAAATTAAAGTTACATAATACAGTAGAAGTTCGATTATCCGAATTATTTGGGGATTGGGGTAGTTCGGATGACCGAAAAGTTCGGATAATCGAAAGTGTGCAAAAATATGTCTTATACACATAATTGAGCCGATTGAGGTGAGATAATATTTTGAAATATTTGAAAACTGGTATTGTTTGTAGAGTCAAGTATGTCTACAAAAGTATGCATGCATAATGAAGTCTGTGTCGCTTAGACATGATTTTGAAGTAAAGTGGTAGTGTTTGCCGAGGCAAGTATGTCTACTAAAGTATAGAACTATCAGAAAAAAGCGGGTTTTCCTAATGTTTTGTTGAGAGTTCGGATTGAAAATGTTTCGGTTCGGATAATCGAAAGTTCGGATAATCGAAAGTTCGGATAATCGAAAGTTCGGATAATCGAAAGTTCGGATAATCGAAATTTCGGATAATCGAAAGTTCGAATAATCTAAAGTTTGAATAATCGAAAATTCGGATAATCGAAAGTTCGAATAATCGAAAGTTCGAAAAATCGATAGTTCGAAAAATCGAAAGTTCGAATAATCGAAAGTTCGAATAATCGAAAGTTCGGATAATCGAAAATTCGGATAATCGAGCTTCTATTGTATTATGTAGAATAGCAAATATTCTAGAGCTTTACTTACCGCTTCGTCATAAATACTATCAAATCCAGTAGAGAGACTGCTGGCAAGGAGTACGGAAAGTCTCAATATGAATTCAGGAATATTTTCGCAAATAAGTTCTATAAATTTTAAATCTCCCGACGCGTTGCCAACTGCGAAAGCAATTGTTGAGCGTATAAGAAATTCAAATTTGATTTCACCGTTTAAATTATCCAAGGGATAATATTTCATCTTTTTTAGGATCTTAGAAACATTCCAAATCTCTTTCTGCCATACAATATCCCTGAAAAAAATTAACAAATAGAAGAATTGATTTCATGTACGGTTTTTACATATAAAGGAAATCCGTTTCTTGTTGTGGTTTAAAAGTTTGAAAGGCTGAATAATTTACAAATAAAATAATTTGAGACTTAATTAATCAAATACACCTTAAGTCAAATGTTTAAAGCAAAGTTGATTATAAATTGCTAGCAAAAAATGAAGAGTGATAAAGCAGTGTATATATTACCCGGTTTTAAACAAGTTGCAGGTTTACCTTTGTAACTAAATGTAGCTGAGGGGTATGGCCCGGACGTACCAAGTAGTCCAATCCCCTCAACTCATCATATTATCCAGAGTGGATAATGATTTGAACGGAGCTACCAGTGCAGTGTAGCTTAGATGTAACAGACCTATCCTATGTATAAGATTAAATTGTCTCAACTTTCCCTTCATTTCAAATCTATATTCATACATTCAATTCATTCTCCACTCATACACACTACCTATCTAGTTTATTCGTGCCGCTGGACATGGACACATTTACGTGTACATTAATATTAATAAAGAGTCAAGCAAGCCTTGACTCTCTCTCAGTTGCTTTGAGTCAGTTGTTGACTTCTCTTCTCTCTCTCCGAATCCTGTTGAAGATTTCATTCACGTGTCCGTTTGTGGACTAAAAATTTTCGTGTCCTTTTTTTGGGACTAAATATACGTGTCCGCTGAGGACTAAATTCTCTCTTCGGATCTTGTGGTAAGATCTTTTGGTTTATTATGCTCTACGTAGGCTGAGTTAGTCTTATGAAATATTTATTTTACCTGAAATCGGATTTCATAATTCGAACTACCTAACTAAATTCTAAAATAAATGGTATTCATTTTTACACACTATCCACTCGAACCCGTTCACACTCATTCACTCCGATATACACCATCTTGCATGAATTCAATTCTATGTAGAACCCGTCTCTACTCTAGTCTCATTTTACTTTTATATCATCCCCTGAGCTAGCCCCGAACCTGACATAGCTTTGCATAAAAATTACATTATCTGCAATAAATCCCTTTGTTTTAATCATATTGTTAAATATTGATTATATTATATAGCATTTAAAGTAGTAATTACCACAAAATGGACGGAGCTAAAATGAATACTAGCCATGGTATGCTGTAGTATACTCCACTTTCATCAACAGTAGGAAAAATCTTTAAAAGTAAATCCAAAGCTCTATTCTTGTCCTCTACAGATAAATCATCAATTTCTTGTTGATTTTCATTAACTTTATCAACATCTTGTGGCAATTCTTCTTTAATAAATAAAAAAATTAATTTTTCCAGTTTTGAAATTTGTATTTGTTCTTTGCGCGATCCTTCATCGAATGTATCCAGAAAAAAATAAATGGAATTAGTCATTTGACGTCTGACACTGCAAAGCATAATAAAATTTAAGCAAATTAACATTAAAACTTTACAGCGCACAAAAAAACATATTTTGTTATTTTAAATAAATATAATATTGATTTGTTAGTGGCGGTCTATTATTATAAACGGGTCTCCAATTACTCAATGTCCATCCAAATTCAACAGTTTTTCCGAAAGTACGAAAAGGGTTGATCAGAAATTGTGGTAACGTTGAATTATTTGAGTCCTGTTTTTAATAATAAACCGTCACACTATAGACATTTGTGAGACTCGATTGGCCTTTAATGATACTGTAAAATACATGGGACTTACTTGGCGTGATACGGCGCCAATATTTTAAATGGATCTGATAGTCCATGTCCCAACTAATCATACCGCATTAAAAGAATAACCCCATATCACTGGCGTAGCCAGTGGGGGAGAAGGGGGCAATTGCCCCCTCCCCCCCCCGAAATCCGGAAAAAATAGGTTATTTTGTCCTGAAAGGACAAAAAATGGCGAAATTTTTCGCGCTACGCGCGAATTGAGTGTATTTTAAGGTCATTTTTGCCCAAATTTTTCGCGCTTGGCGCGAAAATGAGCACATATATTTCTTATGTTTTGAGTTTGCCCCCCCCCGAAACCAAATCCTGGCTACGCCCCTGCCCCATATTATTGCCCTTTGCATGTCATTGAAACAGCTGGGGTATTGCTGGTGGAAATAGCTGCCATGGGGGGGCTTTGTTCTGTCTGGTCGATTTGTCTGAAAATTGGTAGAATCATAGCTCTTCAAGTAGTATACGTTTGAATAGGGCATAAAAAGTTTATCACGCCATTTTACTTTTTCAGGAATTGAATGGTCTTTTGACATTGAACATGTTTTGAAATTCAGTGACCTCTATAAGTCAAACGCTATCATAAATTTTTCGGTGTCTTACTCAAACCAACGTGTGGCCATCCCCTGTTTAAAATATTGGGAAAATATGGTGGGCGGGGTTTCAGAAAAATGACGTGACTTGGCGACTAAAATATAATGGGATTTTAATATTTTTGAATTTCAAATCGCCATTTCATTGGTCGAACTTTTTATGTCGCCAAGATACGTCACAACTATTTTTGAATTGAAGGATTGGCGATTCCTTCTCATATAATATATTATTACAGGTTCTTTGATTCAAACTGGATCTACAAATCATGACCCACCTGCTGGCAACTTTTGGGGTAAATTGAACCAAACGCACAAGGCATATCTTGTTCTTTAGTGTATCGTTTATCACATTATTATGAAGGGATAAACATTATGTAAAATACTCACCCAATACTCCACACACAATTGATGCAAACATTAACAATAAATATTGCCAACGCCATTACCCACACAAATCTAGTTGTCCAATACAATTGAAAGACTGCACAAGAATTATCATGAGTGTAAAATGAAAATTGAGAATCATGTAAATACATTTAAACTTCATTAAATAACAGGGTATGTCTGAATGTAATTAAAATTTAAACTTGTGTACCTCCTAAAAGATCAAAAACCACATCCAATATTGCAAAGCACATTGTGATCAATTGAATTATTCGACCCGCCACGCCAACGTCAATCATGTCGTTTAGCTCCTTTGTGGTTTTGGCTCGCGCAATGCTTTGCATGAATGGAAGTATTTCCCTTATTGGTTCATTTTTGGCTGTCAGCAAATGCTTCTTTGCTCGTTGAATTAGCCTTTCAGCTACTTTGTCAAAATTAAATTTGTTGCCATCACCATCTTCGGTAGACTCAGCATCTGTAGTTATATTACTGCTTCCTTTTCAAAAATCAAAAAATTTAAACACGATGGTTTTACTTTTAATTATTTCGTGAGGAATATATATGCACAAGGCCGTATTTATGGGGGCAGACGGGGCATTAGGATTCCCCCTCCTCATACTCCTCAAATCGGAAAAATAGGTAATTTTGACAAAAAAGTGCAAAAATCGGGAAACGTTTCCCGCTATCACGTGAATATGGTGCATTTTAGATTGATTTCAGCCTAAAATAGATCAATTTTTTAATAATACGCGATAATGTACTAGGACACTTGGATGTGTCCTTGAACTGCCTTGAATACGCAGAAACACACTTTTATCCAATAGAATGTTTCTGTTAAAATTAATTAATTATTAATGTTGATAATGTGAGCGTTTTTTAATAAAGCGCCGTATAGGATTTTTTTCAAACCTAGAATAGAGAAAATGAGATAATAATCTGGAAGTAATAATAATGAAGGTTGACGTGCAAGCTGTTAGCTCATAGTAGGTAACCAATACATTATATTAACACTAAAGGGACCGTGGTGCGGACACGCTGTCCAAGCAAGATGGATTTTTTCAGTTTTGGTATAGGAAGTG
>JAQFYB010003540.1:0-19035 GCA_034694085.1 Pogonognathellus longicornis | reverse complement strand
TTTACATTAGTTCGCATAGGTGCATAGTTACGTATGTCTTGGGGGGAAATTTACTAGATACTAAGGCAAAAAAAGACTCTTATTTTTCTGTGTGTATAAGCAAATTTGATTAGTGAGCGCGTCAGCAATGTAGCACGAAGGGATACGCCAAACACAATTCAAATATTGGTATTGAATTCGAGGTTCATATTAGATATTTGGTTTATAAGCGGGTCACGAATGTGGCGCGAGGGAATGCGTCAAACACAATTTAGATATTTTTATTGAAATTGTCATATATTTAAACTTCTAAAAAACAAATTTCATTCAAATCTGTTGAGTTTTACAAATTGTGTAACTTCAAGTTGCTTTAATTTGCATAAGGGGCGTTTGCCATACATCAACCCTTCCTTGTTCCTTCCGAATTCCTAGATGCGTTCTGGTATTTTGTGTCTCCATTTTTCTGTGTATCGGTCCAATATAATTGGAAACTCTGCCCACCACCAAACACGATGGAATACGGAATAGGTCACTTGAAATGGAACAGTGAGTGTAGGTAGAATACATGGGAAACAATTGAAAAAGCTATTAGAAATAAATGACTGCCGAGAGAAAATTGTTGCTGGATATTATGCAGGTAATCAAATATATGGCTGAGTACGAGTTTTACAATAAAGATTTGATTTATTTGTTTCGTAAAGCCCTATGTTCAATTTGACTTTGATGTTACGGATGAAATATCACGAGGGACATTGTACCTGAAAATATGTCTGGCTTTCCAATTCCTACAGAAAACTGGTTGGCAATGATATTTACTCACACAAAAACATGTAAATGGAAGGGTTGGTAACCAATTCACTTGATAAACTTCACAAAGCTTTTGAAAAGGATTTCAGTCCTGGAGCGTTTCAAAAATATAGTTATTTCATGTGTCTACAAGGAGTAGCACATTAGAACCTGTGATGTTTACCAGTAAAATGGTTACTGAAACTATCTTGTTTTTTTCTTGAGCTCAGGAATTTCTACTTACGCGTAATACAACAATAATTATGTATATGCATGTTCGTGATCATGAACTTTGCACATTTCTTTCTTTGTACTGTATATAATATGCAATGTACTGGATATTATTTGTATGAGCGGATATCAGTCAACAGTAGACACCTACTCAAGTTGTTTCTTCTTATACTGCTGACCTCTGCCACTGTATTTATTGTGTATACTACATATTATTATGATAGATTAATAAGATTAGCATACTAACTGGATAACTATCTGGGAGCTTTTTACTCTCAGTGTAATCTTAAACTTATTATTCATTTTAACAAATCTTTAATAAGTCTTTATCTACATTTCGAACAGACAAACAACCACTGCAACAACGTAAAACAACGTCGGCAACAATAATAAAAAAACGTCTGCTACAAACTCATACTAACTAGTCCCTGAAAGTACATTTATTTACTACACAGTATATATGATAATTGTCATAATGATTATTTTTTCACCCTTGAATTTACATGTATTTGTGAGTATAGTGGGAGTAACTATACTTTGCTAAACACTCTAATTTAGAGATTTAACCCCCTTAACAACTTACGAATTTCTTTTACTAAGTTGCTGATTGTATTTGACGTGGTATAGTAGTCTTGCTTTTTCATTTGCCTTGCGTTGTAAATAAATGAAAAACGCATTTTTTATTTCAATTTCACTAAAAAACGTATCATTCCATTTGATTTTAAAATACTTTTAAGTCATTTAGATGGCAAAAAATGAAATGAAATTTAATAAATGAAATGGTCCTACCTCTAGTTTCGGCCATGAACTTATTTGTCAATAAATGGATAGTTTTTTATGCAAATATACCATTTGTAATAGGGCTTTGAATTGGGTTAATTAATGTACTGCTAGTGTGCATTCAGGGTTGGTATTTCCAGGATTGTAAGCATGTTTGTTCCTGGAAATGTCGATAAATGCGTAAAACAACGGAAATACGTAAAAATATGGAAGATTCCAAAATCCACAAAATGAACCCACTATTTACTCACGAAAAGCTGATATAAAGAATTTATTTTACAGTATGAGATTACTCAATTAACATTCTTTCTGTATTTGAATCAGCGAACACAGTATTGCAGCTTTTTTGCATAACAGAATGACAGGTTTTTGTGTTCAAATGAAGCTAGTTTTACTACACAAAGTTGAAGCTAAATGCTGAAGCCGACCGACAGCCAATGAATTATGTTACTTATATGACAGCCAATCAGGAAGAGGCCCACTAATTCAACTAGAGTATCTCGATTTGTGGGCGGTTCAAGCTGGCTTCAACATTCTGCTTCAACTTTCTTGTGAAGCAAGCTTCGTTTTCAATACAAAAAGCTGTCATTCTGTATTACTAAAAAGCTGCAATACTGTATTCGATGTACTTGAATTAGATTAGATTTTACATTTTTCAATGTTGTAATTTGTGTTCAACTTTTATACATGAAATATACGTGTATTTCTGTAATTTCCCGCATTTTTTCATACTGAATTAGATTTTTTGGTTCCAGTAAGATACGTATTTTTCCGTAAATGTCCGTAGTTATATATCTCCCGTACTTTCAACCCTGAGTGCATTGCAACTATTGTTAAAATGGTCTAGTTGAAAATACTTACACCGCATGTCTTTATCTTATCTGTAACCAAACTGTAATTAACTGTATTGACAACAAAACCAACTTAACCCTCAGGAAATATTACAAATTATAAAACTTTTGAGCTTTGATCTGATTTGATTCAATTTTATTTGTGAGATAACGCATAGTAATATATAGATCGAAGCCTCAATGTTAAGTGCAAACATTAAAGCCATATATACATTGAGTAAAGAATAACAACACAGCCTTTCATTGCTCATCAATATATCAGATTTTTCAAATAAGTTTTCATCTTTAAAGATGTAGCATTAGCATCCAGCTTCCTACATACAATCATTTTATTTAAGGTGTCAAATTTTTTTTTAACATAATGCACACGAAGAAAAACGTGAGACTTAAGTCACGAAAATCAGAGTCATATTTCGCAGTATGCCCTGTAAAACAAGGAGTCTAGAAAATAGGGATGAGATTTGAGAGCCAAATATAAATACATTTAGATTAAGATTACAGCTAATGCTTCTCGCTTTTGTTTGGTTCTGATGCTACCATTCCCTTCTCTATTTCTTGCACTTTTGTACATCTCATTAAAATCGCAAATTGGACCCCCGGTGCCACCCCCGCGGGAATCGGCAAAGTATATATCTTATAGATAATATCAAATCGTTCTTATAGTTTTTTAAATGCTACCGGGGTGGCGCTGCCCTTCATTTTTTGAAATTACTAAACCCTAATTTTGGGGTTTTCACGAAATTGACAATTTAAAAAAACATATATACAAAATGTTACTACATATAACGTAAATATATTCCTAGCTATAATATTTTCCAATTTCGATTTAGTTTGCGAGTAAATGCAATTAATCTTGTTAATTGGTGACACTTGACATAGCTAGCTGTAAATCCCAAGGCAAGAATATTTGATGAAAACATCCCACTAGTACATGATAGAGCGACTCTTAATAAAACGAATACAACATTTCATTGACAAGATGTGATATTTTTTGGCCATAAATCAGCGCTGGCTCCTTGCACTATTGCACACAAGATTCTTCACACCAATTAGTAATGTAATATTCAATTGTGGGTAACGCATAGGTTTTTATCATAATACAGAACACTCTAAATGTTACAAATTTCTAAAATGTACACCTTAAATTTTTTATTTGCATACACAAATCAGGTTTCAAAATTTAAATTTTCGTCCAGTTATGCCCAAGGTAATTAAATACATTGGCCCCATCGATATTTTCATTATATATATGTACCTATTATATTATAAATCCTAGGATTGGGTGATTTAGATATTTTTTACCCTGGATTTATGTGAAATAACATGCTTTTTTCTCTAAAGTTATGGGTAAGCCATTATGGTTACACCAACACTAATACGTAATAACAAATAAGTAATATTTAGTATTAATAAAATAAATAGTTAGTTAGTATTACCTTCGTCAGAAAGAGACTTTGTTTGTTCAAAATTGGATTCACTTGGGCGGCTCCATGACAAGAAAATGGTTTTACTCCAATTTTTCACATTTGATAATATCACAATCGATACAAATAGAAAAATAAGATAAAGAGCCAGCATTTTAAAATTCGAATTAAATTAATGCAAGCTGAAAGATATTATATGCAGCTGCGCTCAAATAGTAAAGTTTTTCAGATCAAAGATCTTTTCAGTAGCAGAGTTTGTACCTAGTGAAGAATACTTGCTGTGAAGCTTTAAGTTAGATATTTGTTATTTCGTGTTATTATATACACAAGACATTATCAGGGGTAAGCTA
Organism: Pogonognathellus longicornis; assembly: GCA_034694085.1. Classification (NCBI taxonomy): domain Eukaryota; kingdom Metazoa; phylum Arthropoda; class Collembola; order Entomobryomorpha; family Tomoceridae; genus Pogonognathellus; species Pogonognathellus longicornis. The sequence goes on along the minus strand of JAQFYB010003540.1, from coordinate 14,634 downwards.
TATCGTCTGTTTATCTGTTGTATCTCCTGTACCTTCTGTATGTAAAGACGATAAAGGGGGAAACAACTCATAAGATCGCACAATTCAAATAACCTTACTCTGTTCACACAGCTAGTTTAGTGAAGACTACTATCTATTCACGCACTACGTTGTAAGTTTGTAAGTACACTTCGTTGTGTGTAGATAGTTTAGTTGCAGAGTTGAAGTTCGGCATGCATCCATATACAATGGTACATAAAATTAATAAAAATACAACTAAGTATTTTAGTGGTTGGAAATACTTTTTTTGTGTGTTTGGTAGAGTCTGCTTGCTAGAGCTGTGAGGATGTCGGCCGTCGACGAGCAACCAAGCACCTCATGTTGCATAGCCAGCGCCGCTGCGCCACTCGCCATCATATAGAATAATATGTAAATTATGATTTAGACATAACACTTCGTCATGATTTTAATACAACTCTTAAAACTCTTTTAATTATGTTTAAAATTTTTAATTCGCGCCTTTTTTGAATTTTATTCATTTTTAGCAAAAAAGTTCATTTTCACTAGACTTTTCATGCGGACTTCAGTGCAATTGCTTAAAACAATTGAAAGTATGTTTAAAATTTTGAATTCGCGCCTTTTGTGGAGAAATAGCGCCGTGCACACATTCGTGTTGCAATAGCGCCGTGCACACATTCGTGTTGCAATAGCGCCGTGCACACATTCGTGTTGCAATAGCGCCGTACACACATTCGTGTTGCAATAGCGCCGAGCACACATTCGTGTTGCAATAGCGCCGTGCACACATTCGTGTTGCAATAGCGCCAAGCACACATTCGTGTTGCAATAGCGCCGTGCACACATTCGTGTTGCAATAGCGCCGTGCACACATTCGTGGTGCAAGGTTACAAGGGCAGGCAACAACACAAGATTCCCACTTGCATAAATAAACATAAAAAAGCGCTTACAGCCGCCCCATTCAAATACTGGCAAGTACGAGCATAAAAATCATCAAATTTAATCATCAAATTTATTAATTGTGTTTTGAAACACTTCTACAGAAAATTTTTAATTTCTGAAAGAAGGTCATTCTAGACATTTTCAAATGGTGTTTGTAAAAAATTGATTCGTCAAAATCGGATAAGATTTGCAGATTTAAATCGTGTAACCGTTTGCAAAGTTGAAAACAAAAAATAATTCTTTGAAACACTTCAACAACGAATTTTTAATTTCTGAAAGAAGGTCATTCTAGAAATTGTCAAATAGTGTTATTATAAATTTGGTTCGACAAAATTGGACATGATTTGCCGATTTTAATCGTGTATCCGATTTTGAAATGTTGAACGCACGCCATTTCTAATCAAAGATATTTAGAAATTTCAAAAGTAAACCATGGACTGCGGAACATGAGAGGGATGACGTGTAAAAAAAATTAGATCATTTGGGTCATTGGAAGTTGTATTTTTTATTAATTTTATAAATTTTATGCACCATTGTATATGGACGCATCGGGGGCCCAATGGTTTCTAACACTCTGCAACCAAGCTATTCACACAGCCAGAGTTGAATACTTAAATAGCATGAGAGGCTCCAAAGAGATATGTGCACAATACTCAGTATTACATATTTCCTTCTTGCACCCATCTACTGCGAGGCGCATATGAAGACCAAATTAAAATAATAATTCAAGTTAGGCATAAAACAGTCTCCTGTCCGACCGTACTAGTTTATTCTCTACCGAAAGATATACTACTGAAACTTAAACTGAAAACTACAAACACTTAAATTGTAATTGCTGCAACTGTGAACTGCAGCAATTCTTTAGATATTTGAAACGTTTGTGATTAAACAGTTTATTTTATAGTTTTATGGCCTTGTTATAGACCTCCAAAGACCGAAGTTTGGGTTCGGTGGATATCTTCCAACTCAAGTCATATAGTTTCTGTTCTCGATTTCTCAAAACCTCCTCTCCCGATTGTGGGCAAATAATTTTTTCACAGCATTGGAGTATTTTTTTCCGAAATCTCCTTGTAATAAGACTACTTTTCGGTACATATACTAATTTTTAACGGAAATTCATAATTTTGATTTATAAATGGCTCTAACAATCTGGGTTTTAAAGCATATAACCTTATGCTGGATCCGCCAAAAACCTTTTTAGCTAGATATACAAGAAATTTAGGCTTACGAACGCGGTAAATCTTCAGATTCAAAATAAGATAGCCACAGTCGAACCTTTCCCTGAGTGGGTGTAGGTATGTCTTTGTTTGCTGTTTACATTAGAAATTATTTATAAAAATTAAGAAAAAGTAAAAATTATGACTCGTCCCCAGGTTTACTCCACTGGAAACGTGTTAAATCGTAAGAGTTATAAAAACATTTAATTTTTAGTTGTAATTTGAAGTGGAGTAATATGGTGGGAACCCCCTGGCAGGGGATAAGTATGTTAGGGGGATATCGAAAAAATTCCAAATGGTAGATTCTTTAATGTAAATAAAGTAGTTTTTGCTCTTGATTTGTTTTGAAATACTTGATAGTTTCGCAGCAATAAATAAATTTATTATCAAAGTTTTGGAGTTTTTGTCTCAGTGCTGCGCTTCAATCTGTGCAACTTATTCTGCTTTGCATGATAAACATAGCCCAGAGCCACAGTTGAAAAAGAATGTGGTTTTCCTGGAATAGCTATATCAGATTCCCCATCGTTGCCCCCCCCCCCAAAGGGCGCGAGGCAAAAAATTCACAATTTCCCGGAAAACCTTTTTACCGACCCATCGATTTTACGAAAAGCATGTTGTCAATCAAATGTTTTCCCTGATTGAGTCATTTAATTGTTGGTTATTGAGTGGTCACGGATGAAACTTATTTGTGGCGCTATTACAGAGCATGAATATGATTATTTTAGTCACCTTGAAAAGGCGGGTTAAAATCGCGGGAATGAATTAGTAAAATAACCGCCTTTTCCATGATTTCGGGTGGGGTGGGAATTCCACTCTTGCGCCGCTTGGGACACCGCTGACACCATGATATATGTGTTGGTCAGTAGCAATTGGTACATTGTGGGATATTAGCTTTTTGTTAGCATAAATAAAAGCAGAAAATTTACGATTTTCTTAAAATAAAATGAAAAATTTAAATTAATTGGAAGTATTTTTAAAACTTCGGCAAAATTTTTAGTTTACACACAAAAAGGTAGGAGAGCTAAACCTTTGATCGCTCCTCACGCCAAATCCTGAATATCACACAATGTACCTCTTCTAATTAAAAAAACATATATTTGGAGTGCCTTGTGATACATTGAGCCACATTTAGGCTGTTGTGTGACAATTATAAATATGAAACCATTGACATTATTTATTCCATTTAAAGACTACATTGAAAATAATTTGGATTTTCTGGTGACTCGAAGTCAATGCACTATAACTACATTTGTATTAAATGCAGAAAGAATTAAATTTTAGGCTATAAATGTATTTTGTAATTTCCTTTTCACTGTGAATTAAATCGAATTTCTGTATAAAAAAATGTGTGTGCTGCAATATTTTTTGGAATTGCAACACTTGTGGTAAAATATATGCAGGTGTAGTAGCTATGTCTTGTTCAATACATGTACTTGAGTGTGTGGTGTACATATTTTGTAAAAGGGCATTTTTGATTTTGATAGTGTGTTTGCGGTAAAACAGGGGGAATTACTTTTAATATATGCAATTTACACACATAATGTTTGGAACAGCATTTTATAAATTGTTAGAGCATATTTTTATAGGAAAAGACTTAAAAGTTGTAACTTTATAATTTCAATTCAAGTTACAAAGGTAGTTTTAATCCTTATTTCTTTCTACCTGGCATTATAAATATTATGGAGAAAGGGTTTGTTTGTGTTAGGTACCTGGCTAAGATTCCTGAAGTGAGGAGCCTCAAACCTTTTTAATTTGTCTCAGGCTAATGATGTGCGTCGGGCTAATTTCTGTCCTGGCATTTACTTAATTGGAATTGCGATTTTAGTTGCATTGGTTATGTTTTTTTTGAAACTTAATTAGCTTAGTTGGTACACCGGAGTCTTAAGTTTAAGCAAATGTTTTGCTGGGGTTGATACATTGAGTGGTTCTTGAGATCTTAACACACGGGAATTAGGCTGTTTTAGGCTTTTTTACATGTCTATTTAATAATCTCATAAGAATTTTATTATATAGGATAACTTGCTATGACTTTTAATATCGGAATAAATATTAGGATAATATAAAACATTGTTATAATTCCCACGCAGCGTTTTTAGGATTTCAGTTAAACAAGAAACATCAAAGCAAGGAAAAAGCATCGTTGTGAACAAACGATGCTTGATTATGATTTGTAGTAGGGGGAGATTTCGCATTTTTTCTAGCCTAGAATTTGTATAGCTATAGAAATTGAACATTCAAGTGCATTTTTATAATTCAATGTTAGCAATGTATAGTGAAACGACTTTTTCGTTACGTGATCTATAGAGGCAGGTAGGAGTTGAGACTTGTGTGAAAATAATATGAAAATATAAAGCACATTTGATGAGCGTAAACCTAGACAACAGGTACATGTAACTTACATGTACCTGTTGTCTAGGTTTACGCTCATTACTTACATGATGTAAGTAATTTTGCGTTGAATGTGTTCTTATTTCACATTAATGTGTATGAGATGATCATATTACCTGATGTAGGTTTATAAAACGTACTCGTTATCAAGCGTTATATTCGTAAAATTTGTTATAAGTTTCACAGAAGGGCTCATCCACGTTGCCAGAAGTCGCGAAAAGAAACCCAAAAAACCGAAACCACCTGAAATCCCATAAGCGCCTTTACCCGACACCCTGAGCCCCTTTATCCGACTAACGAAGCTCCTTTACCCGATTTCCGAAGCCCATTTACCCGATTTCCGAAGCTCGTTTGACCACCCCATGAATACGGGCATGATTCATTAGGTATCACTGAAACGATTTATAACAGTCGTAGTACATTTAAAATTGTTTTACCATTTTATATGAAGCCTTGTTCCGACCTTGTTACATATACATATACGAAAACAATACAACGCATATACGAAAATGATTGTTTATTTATATATTGGTCAATTAACAATTTTGTCATATGAGACAGTATACTGTTAATATAATATTACAATGTAATTATCTTTAGTTACACATGGATGAATCTTGGCATATGTAAATTATTAATACAGAATAGTGATGTATAGTGAGAAATATTATGGACATTGTGGTTAACACATACCAATGTACTTCAATTTAATTATTATTTTTAAATATTATTGATTTCCAATACTTAATAACTATAACAGTTTCGTCGTAGTTACTGAAATCAATTAATTCAGTTTTGCGTTCTAATATCTGTTGTTCTAGTAATTTTTTTTAAAACTAACCACAGATTTACTTCATCTAATTTCTTCTGGTATTACATACCATTCTTGATTAACTTGTTCAAATTGCTGATTCATCCTCTTTCGATTGATATTGATCGCATTGTTGAACAAACTTAATCAACACCTTGTAAATGACAATATATTAATATACTTTCTATGTGCCTAAATATCTCTTCCCTCTTTAATTAACACTCAAAAAACAAAAACAAATGTGGTTAAAAACAGCACACAAAAAGTAGATGAAAATTTTATTTTCTCCTCTATTTCTGATATCCAATTACGGTATATTGAACTTATTTAAATAAAATTTATAACTCGAGGTATGCGCACAGTAATATTTTGTTGAACTTCTAACGAAGAAACAAAGAAATATGAAATGGTTCAGGACCGTTTGTAGGCGACATTGATTTGCGAAGTCCAACAAATTCTTCTGTGTCGCCTTTCACCAAAGTAAATCGTTGTAGTATTCCTACCATCAGTGTAAATATAGTCGCTTTCGCAACATTTTCTCCAGGACACTTTCGAACACCTACATTGTGTTAGCAATACACCATAACTAAATTAGCGCTTTGTAAATTTAGAAAAGGTCAGTAATAAACTGTTGGTTTGACAGTATAAGATTGTCATCTTGAATATTAATATTTAGTTTTGAACTTACCTGCACCGAAAGGAATCATATAATTTACTTTCTCTGTCAAAATATTGTTATTTGCATCTAAAAATCTTTCGGGCCTGAAGTTCTTTGGATCATCCCAATACTCCTCGTCCAGGTTTATCACGGCCTGCATGTTGGCTACCACTGTATCCTGTGCAAAACATTATATGAGTATAGCTTGTTTAATTTAAACCAATTAAAAATTATTGCTGTAATTTGTAAGAAAAAAATCGACATATTTTTTAAAATTTGATTTAGCGATACTTTTACCATATACTTCAAATAATGATCGAAGTTTTATTAGGTAACCTTTTTTATCGTGTAACCTTCAAGTTTGAAATCGTGCGTTGTCGATCTAGGTATTATTCCAACGATGTTTACAGTTCTGTGAACTTCCATGACAACAGCTTGAGTGTATGGCATTCTAAAATAAAAATTAATTAACAAAGATTAAATACATTATTGACAGCAATAGCATTAAGAAAAACAATAAAACATTAATTTGCATCTTACATTTTACCACCTGAAATGGAACCTTAAACAGTATCATGTTAGGATATTTGTTATATATAACTTGATTGCAATTACAAGTTTACCTTTTGCTGTGAGCCGCATAGGATGGTAAAGTGTCACCGACCACTTTTTCTATCTCTAGAAGCACTTTAGCCTGTATATTGGGATACATGACCATGTACATGATAAAACTTTCCATGAAATTGTTAGTTGTATCAAGGGAAGCACTAAATAGATCCACTAAAATAGTTGCCAATTGGGTTTTGGAATAAATTTTGCGGAGTTTGTCATCGTCCTTATGTTTCTCGATTTTGGATAAAAAGCAATTTACAAAACCATTTTCAACTTCTTCAGAATTTCCTTGGGATTTTCCATGTAATTCTATTTCTTCAATATACTCCTGTTTAGGAAAGTTAATTTCAACTAAAATACTTTTATTCTGAATTAAGTAGGTACAGTTTTTTCCATGCTGTACTGTATTTCATGTTATACCAAAAATATTTCTGATGCTGCTCTGTACAAATCTGGAAGAGATTGACATTTCATTCCAAACCATTGTATTATGTCTAACACAAATTTCGGAAATGCATTTCCCCATAGAAAGGCTAACCCGTTTTCATTAAAAGCCGTTATCACATATTTTTGCAATTTAAGAAATTTCTCGTCATTTTGTTTAAACTTTTTTCCTCCGACCATGACCCACACAATGTTGCTCACACTGAGTGAAAACAATTGGTGCACTTGGATTTTGTTGCCTTCATCCTTTCTTAGAATTTCCAAATGTTCTAAAACGTCGCTAAGTGTTTCGTCCAGAATTACACTCATGGCAGTGTTTTTACCAAAGCCAAGTTTTGCCAAGGTTTGTACCGTATACTTGTGAAGTCTTTTGGAAGTGTCATCGTTTCGGGCGAATAAAATGCCTAGATCATAACATACCTTTTAACTATTCAATTAATTACTTATACGGACCATGCTAAGACCTGTTCTCAATTTCAATGTCAGCCGCAAACTAGTTGAACAATTAATATTAATTCTTCTATATTCTATTCTTCTTAAGAGAAGTGTTCTGTTCAGGCAATGAATTAAAACTGCCAATTGCTGTTCAAAAATAGTGTAGTGAATTTGTATCACAAACGTTTGAAATTTTAAAGATTTATCGTTATGATTTGCAATAATAAAATATAAATTTATCGCTCCAAGTAGCTGAGTAAATTGTAATACTTATTTTAAATTGACCTCAAATGATGGTTTTTAAACAAAGTGAAAAGTGTGCTAAATTTGATTGGGTTTGTACAATTTGCACGAACCTAGAACTCGAAAATCAAATGTTTCTAAATATCACGAGCTTTATTTTGTTTCATTTATTTAACTTAATATTTATTTGAGTTTTTAGGACCATATCTGTTATTTGCATTGAAACATTATTCTTATTACAATTTTCATAAGCTTAAAAATACATTTTTATTTGACACTCTCACAGAGTTATTTTGGAAATAAACTCTGTGCAGAATGAACAATGAAATACAACTTCAAAAATATTGTTGCCCAAATATAAATTTGACCTGTAATTGCAATGATGAATGAACATTTGGACTTCAGTTATGAATACGTACACACAATAATTGCAAACATGGATTTTGCGTACTATACAAATAGGTAGGGGCCTTCAAATGCAGTTGAATAATAATTGTAGGCATGTAAATATATAGTTTCTCCGCTCTAAAGAATAATTTTGCTAACGATTTTCATACTTTTTATTTTATTTTTACCTTTGCTTACATCCCCGGTCAACAACGCACGAAAATTTTCAGGAACTCTGTTTCCGCATTCTTTGCTGCTGAGAAATTCCCGAATTGAATTTGCAGATTTTGGAGCAACTAAATGGATATGTCCATAGACAATGATTCATTATTCAAAAATTAATTTACTGTATATTGTCTTTAACTAACAATTAATAATTCAAAATCATCCTTACCAACAGAAGTTCCAAAAAAAGTCCCTTTTAGTGTTGCATACTTTATTGAACACTGCATAACAATATGTTCATAAATTTTTATATATACTGTCTCGTGATGGGTTGGATCTTTCTTAGAATAAAGTGCCATTATTGCCATCGTTTTGAAAATAATCCACAGACCCACGTTTTCAGAACCTGTTAATATTGCATTTGGCTAATACATATATGCACCTCACCTTGCCTAAGTATCATCATGTAACCCACAATAGTTTGAATACGGCACTGAATACCAATTCACATAATTCAGTCTATAATGGGTTTATTTTCAAATACCGCTAATTTATCGATATTGTAATTGTAGTCTTCTATATTTTGACGTAGTATATTCCATAACTTTCCTTATTTTCACGCGTTTATAAATATTTTCTGAACAAGATATGATTACGTTCTTGGAAATACCAAACCTGGATTTACTTTATAATTGCTTACATCCCACAATAAAAATATTTTCATTCTATTATACAAATGATGGTTATAAATCAGAAAGCTTCACTTCCCATATAATGTTTGACGCTAAATAGCATGTTTTTCGTTGTGTATGTTAATTGCACTTAGACGCCTAATCATATTACTAATTCCAGGCAAATGTGACTCACTGGTAGACGCCAAGAAAGAGGTCATTTGGTACTGAAATGGCAAAATAACTTCTTTTTTGGACATTTTGCCATTCGCGAAATATATTTTGCGCTTCTCTGTAGCAATGTTTTTCGCGTAGTCTAACTTGATTTTAACCCAAATTTTTTGCGCTACGGGTGAGTGTTCACACTTGTCCCACATGTTGGAATGTTACACTCCTCGATGATACTCTACAACAAATATATTTCTAAACATTCTCTTTATTGTCCGTTATTACATCCATACACTCTAAAGGATCTCATCTGTAATCATGTTGTAAATGACAGTATACACTGTTGGACCCCATGTTTTGTGTAGCATTCATTATCTACTATTAAACCAACGTGAAATAGAACTGCTAAATATTAAAAGTATATCATTTATGTAGTTAGCATGAAATACTGATAGTTTTAGCAAACACACACAAAAATTGAATGCTAGTTGCAGGAGTAGAAATCCTGACCTTAGCTCTGTACCTCAGCTGCACAGCTGACTGAGCCATCGACGAGTGAACTGAATGTTGCTCGTTCTTTACTCCATATCACTTGAATCAGTGCTAGGATCCTGTTAGCAAGCGGCAATCGCAGGACAACAGTTAACACACTGGTGATCTGTCAATGTTTCATGATAAATTTTTGAGGGAGTTTTGATTATCAATATTTACTATGATGGGATTAGGTTCATTTCTAGTTTATCAGTATCAACGGTTACTTTACCATTATTTCATGAAAGTTCACAGGTTAACGTTCAGCAGTCTACACTCTAAAGAATCCCAACACAATTTCTTGTTGGAATTATTCATATTTCATGTTGGGCCCAATGTTTTCTGCAGCCTACAATAAATACTGTTACATTAACATTTTTAAATCAGGATAACATGTTAACATTGAGGTATTGTTAAATGAAGTCTGTATTGGGCAAAAATTAATACTCCACACGGCTCTCGAAGTCCACACTCGCTTGTCAACCTCCGCTGTCCACTACACCACACCAGCTGGGCATTTTTTTGAAAGCTTTACTACAAACTGGTTTAGACTTTATACACTTACTTATAAATGTTTTGGTATTGCAACCAGTGGCGTATCTAGGATCCCGAATTGGGTGGAGCCCAGATTAAGTCACCGAGAAGATATTTTAATATATTTTTAAACCTTAATTAGAAACGGGCCTCAATGGAGAGTATGAAAAATAATTTTATTTAGAAGGGTTGCTTGTAAAAAAGTTTGACAAATTTTACCCAAATTTGCATCAAAAGCAATTGCTATTACACAAAATCGCGCGCAGCGCAAAAAAGTTAGCAACTTTTGCCAAAAATTGCACAAATTTAATTCAAAATCAATGAAAATTGAACCAATATCGCGCGTAGCGCGAAATTTTTTGAGTTTTTTTGCATTTTTACGGCAAAAATCACTGTATTTTTGGTATTTTGGGAGAAAATACAAGAATTTGTTATCACTTGTGCACCTTTCCACAGATCAACAAAGTACTTTCATTTTATTTAATGGTGGGTAGTCTTTAGTCTGGTATATTGTTCAATGTAGTCTAGTAAACAAGGATAGCTACGAATCTGATTATTAAATGAACTTATCTAATACATGGATATTATGTGTTATTTTATTAATATTTCACATCATTTTAAAGTTTTTTGATGAAATTGGTTGTAACTCTTCACAATTGTTTTTCATTACGTAAGAGACACGTTTATCTAGTGTATGTTCGAAAAATCTTGGTGGGTCCCGGGCCCCGAGGCCCCACCATTAAATACGCCCTTGATTGCAACATTAGCAAAGCACAAGTTGACAAAGCATAATGTTATGTTTTGTAGTGCACCAACATTGTAGCATGTTAGTTCAACAAACTGAATAATGGGCTAACCATTTGGCATGATAAGTTATGCTTTTTAATGTTAGGAATACCGAAATAGAAGCAACACCGGGATCCAATGTTAAAATCGATGGTTGTAACGTTGATTACATGTTAACTTAACAATAAATATTGTTATCCCCAACAAGATATACTCAACGACAACTGTGCTTAACATGTTGTCCTAAGAGTGTACGTACTGTTATGATGTGATTGCCGCAGCATTGTCTGACTGATAATTTAACCTTATATACGGTTAGATTATCAGTATTCTTTCAACGTTTACATCGTCTATCAGTATGAGTTTAGTGTGTAATGTTCATAGAACATAATAACTGTTGACTCTCTGGAGTTATCAATAGGCAGTCATCAGATTCATTTTCCGTCTCAAATTTTTAAAATCTGCTAATTTGCATATTGGCAATTATGATTTGCAGACAAATTTTAAAATTCTTAATATTTTATTAGTTATTATAACCGAATGAATCTGATACAGTTTTGTGAAACCAAATCTGTCTTAAAATTCCATTTGGTTGGGTTTCACTTAAATTGTCTTTTATCTAAAGTAAGTGCACAATTTTGCTCTGGGTTTGTTATCAATAATCTTCAAATAAAAAATTTCATTTTTAATTACCAAGTTAGCAAATTTTGGGCTTAAATTATGTCAATCCAAAGTCACAAAATTAAACCAAAAGTTAAACCAATACATTATAACAGCCAAAAAAATAAGTATGAGCTCGCGTTGGTAACAGATCGAATCAAATAAATCAAAGTATTTCAAATGATTACACAGGCACACAACGTTTTGTCTGTCCCCCAAAATACTTTTGGTTGATTTAGATTCAACAGAGAGTAAATCAATTAGAAATAATAATTCAGCTATACAATAATATTTTACCTATTATCAATTTAAGTCTATAATTACCTTCGCTGGAGTGAGATGACACGTTTGTAAATTCGTTACATGATTTAAGTTTCTTTTTCATCAAATTTTTCACACTTATTAATATAAAAGTCGCTGCAAAGAGAAAAACAAGAATATAGGTCAGCATATTATTAGCGAACTTTAAATAGGTGCAATAAAATATGTTATGAAATGAACAGATTGTGTCGATTTATAAACTCCTTCAGATTGTTTCTATGAAATGATAAGATGCAAATTAGAGTGTTGCAGTGGCGGGGGATGTAGATAATATATATCCATTAAGAAAAATTTCTGCGAAGCTTTATATTGATGGGGAAAGTATAAATTTATTATTTGTACAACAATTGGACAAGCCAGTGCGCAGTGTGACTTTAAATAGTTGAAAAAAAGTTGGACTGAATAATATTTAAAACGTAATCTCTATAAATGGGCACTGCTTGTCCAACATTGAAATTAAGCAATTCACTCTCCTGGTTTTTCCTTATGTTGCTAATAAATCATTTCTTATCTACAGTTGTATCCTAACTATCATTTAGTTTAATTGTAATAGATGAATGCATTCTCATCATTAAAATTTTAGATTTTGATTTTATAAACATAACTCTTCATATTGTGATCTCTTAATATCATACCATTTCCAGTTTCTCGAAAACACTTTTAATGGTAATTAAATTGCACAAAACAGAATTCACACCATTTAGTAATTCTCGGCTTATGATTTATTTTACAATGTTAGTGTTAAATCCTTAAATAAATTGATTTGATACATACCAAAGGCCTGGACCACTATTATTATGTGTATTTCCTTGTTAATACGGTGTAAAGCATATTTAATTATTAAGATATACTAGTGAGAAAATTGTCACGTGTAAATACATAATTCTACTTAATTATATTGCACTTTGGTTTCGATTACTCTTTTTAGATCTTTTTATGTATTACTGGGTAGTAAAAATACATAAAATTTCAGCTCTGCCTTTCGCATGCAACAACTCTAGCTTACTGTTTTTGTGTATATGACTTATCGACCGTTATTTTTTGTAGTAAGATCTCTCTACGATAGCGCAACTTCTATGACATTAACTTTGGTAGATATCATATTATCTCAGTGGCGTATTTAGGGGTGGGGGACTTAGGGGCTGAAGTCCCCCCCCCCCCCAATTTTTGAACTTTGCATTAGATAAAAACAGGTTTCTTCCAAGATACCAAAAAAGAGGTTATTTTTGCCTTAAAAATGCAAAACATCTCAAAAATTGTCCCGCTACGCGCGATATTGTTACAATTTTCATTGATTTTCATCTATATTGGCGCCATTTTTGGCAAAATTTGCTAAATTGTTTCGCGCTTTGCGAGATTGTTTGTAATTTCAAATTTCTATTGTTTTTGACCTAAATTTGGGCAAATTTTAGGCAAAATTTACCCAATGTCCTCGCGCTACATGCGATTTTGTTGCAATTTCCATTGATTTTGACCCAAATTTGCGCAAGTATAACAACAAAATTTAGCGCTGCGCGCTAAAAATTAACGTATATAACAAAGGATTGCTCAAGCCCCCCTCCATATGTGTGACCTGGATACACCCCTGTATTATCTTTATATATAATAGAATGTTAGGATTACTTAAATCACATGTAAAAAAAGATAAAAAAACTATTGTTTGAGCGATTTCCTAAACCACTAGACAAAGATAATAAGGAAATATGTCATTTTCAAATTAAAATTAGTGATTCGTTTATAGGCTAGTTCGTATTTTTACAAAAATTTTAGTTATTATTACAATGACTTGAATTGCGTATGTCCATTAAAATTTCATTGCAGTTGGAAATCAATTCAACTCAAAACTCACGACTCATCGGTTAATAAAAAGACCAAAATAGACATTAAAAGACCCAAATTGACATTAAAAGACCCAATGTAATATTAAAAGACCCAAAGTGACATTAAAAGACGACAATAGGAAAATTTCAACTTATTCGTAAGGTTTAACTTTACTTGCCTCAAACGAATTTACCTTTGGCAGAGGAATACACTAAAAAATAAAAAAATTACGACAAATTGTAATTGGACCTACTCTGAACTAAAGCTAAAATGTTCAAATATTTTTAATATTTAAAAATATACTGACTTCTATATCATGACATATCATCTGCCATTTCGTTCACTGATTGACCGTGCGGCGCGAAGCGCCCCGCTGATCCACTATATAATGATGTACAACAAGCAATGAAGCGATATTCATTATCGCAACGCGGGAAGATCTGTTCGAGCTAGGCATATAATTATTTACCATGGAAGTTTTGCTGATTAATTGCTATTGAGCACATACATTAACGCTTTTATATTTTAAGTGTTTTCCTCTGCAACGTATGATTGATATGCGAGTCGTTATTTCCTGATTTAAGCAAAGCAGCAGTAAGTATGCGAGTCATTTATGAGAAGTATAATATGATCTTAATGCACACTGCGATGACCATGTTTGCTTCATACCATCCCGAGAAGGAAATCGCTTACAATCCGGAAAGCGAAATCGCGGCGAGGTTTGCGATATTACAGCGATGATAGCTATTTACTAGCTATTAAAATGGCTATTGTAATGTTACTATAACCTCAGACTCGATGTTTTCCATGTGTTTTTGGAAAATCGTAAAATGCCATACTGCC
>JAQFYB010003539.1:0-19041 GCA_034694085.1 Pogonognathellus longicornis | reverse complement strand
AGCAAATTACTACAACCATCACTCACACAAACTACTTGTACTTACTACACAGAATTCCAGAACTTTATACTCAAAATACCTATATCTAATATATATATAAACTCTGTGTAGTAATATCAGCCTCATTTTACCCAATGTTTCACTAAATTGAATTAAGGGTTGGTTTGGATTTTTGTGGATGTTTTGGAAAGGCTTGTGTTATACAAAATGGCGGCCAAAAAAGCACTAATAAATAAAATAGCTTTTAGAGACTTTTTTACTTTTTTTAAAATTTGGTTCATATTTTATTGTGTAGTTGATTTTTCCTTACAATAATGTACTTTCTAATTTAAAAAAAGTAAAATATAGAAGCCTTGAGAATTTGAAATGATTTAGGCTACTATATTCTACATTTTAAATTGTTTTGAATTGAAAGTACATTTTTGTAGAGAAAAGTCGACTATACAAGAAAATATGGACCTTTCAAAAAAAGTTTCTAAGAGCTATTTGATTTATTAGTGTTTTTTGACCACCATTTTGTGTAACCCAGAAGCCCTCGTTAAGCGTGCTTAAATATATGGTACATGTACTTTTTAGTACCTACAACCTATTGCTTTTGAAAACAACATTCAATTTATCAAAATATAATGTGAATGTACAGTACCTATTTAATTGCTGAATATTAAATGAAAAAGGTAGGGAAATGCAGATGTAATTCACAGGTTTAAATAAAATATTTGTACATCAGTGTAATCTGATTTAATCCAAGCCACGCTAACAATGTAGAACAAAACGACTCATAGTTCATACAGTTACAGTAGGCCTAGGTTGTATGTCTGCTTATTATTGAGTAAACGATTTTTCTAGTAAACACTTCGAATTTTTATACACGTAATCTACAAAGCAAATATTTTTAATGGTTTAAAAGGGATCGTGAAATGTTATTTAAAGATTAAGAAAGACTACACTACACTCACAACTATCATTACTAAGACATTGTGTCAAAAACCACAAATATTGTTCCAAGAACACGATAATACTTTTTTGGCAACAAATGGTTATCTAAACAAATCCTGCATCCAAAACTCAATACAGCTTTGCGGTTCGGATTTGAGCAAATAAGGTCGTTTTTAAGAACAACTCAAACAAATAAATCCTCTTGGGATATCATTTAAGGCTTACAATAGTAGATAGACAATTGCTTACAAATCCGAACCCACATATATTATTATGTTGCCTGTTCGCATAAGACTTTCATGAGGTGGTGGTGGATGAGCTTCACTTGTTAGTTTTCAAGTGTTGCTTTTTTAACCTCGATAAATAAGTAATCTTTCCTTTTTTATTTGGAATTGCGCTAGATGAGGGGAGAAAATAGATAAACAGGACAAATAACTATGCCTTGCCACACTAATAATGGTCGAAGTCAAAAATAAAGCTGCCTTATTGGAAAATGTATGAATTTTGCTTTTTATGTCATGCCTCGCACTACCATTATCAAAATGGGATGCTGCAGGATGATACAAGCTCATAACAAAGTGTAACCCACTATTACTTTTCATCGCTGCTCAAGAAGATCCTTTGTTGAGCAGTGTATAAGTATAAAACATAAGTATATGTCCTGTGTGAATAAAGTCCATAAGAGGAAATATTATAAGGACTGGGACCTGTGTGGTGTTTGAATGTAGTATCTGTCTGCTTAGCTGACTCACTGACAAATACAGAGGGAGAAGGAGAGAAGATAATATTACGGAAAGCAATAGAAGTGACTTTCTATTTTCCTTTGGCTTCAGTTACTCGCCTGTCTTCATTGCTTGACTTTCCCTTACGATGTTTATTTTTGGCAAGTTTGTGTACGTACACGCTTATGGTCATAGGATACTTATACGTGTATACCTAGCCTTAACTATTTAATACTATCTCTAAACCAGATATGAAGAGGGAAAAGTCTAGAGAAAGAGAAAGCTAAAGGCTCAATGTACGGGTGGTAGGTTCTAGATATGGGTACGGGACGGAACCAGTCTCCAACCCGTTGCGATGTATTGTGTAGAAATTTTGGGGTTTGGTTATTGGAGTTTAAAATATAAAACATGTATGTTGAGGATGGGTTCCAAATTTTCAAGTTGGGTTATGGTTAAGCGATCTCAAATTATAAAATGGTCCTTTATATTTTTGGAATACAATGTCTTCAATAGATGTTTCGGTTTCGTTTATATTGTATTCTGTTTTGAATTCTCAATTCAATGAATGAAGAATGAATTGAGTAGATTTAAATAAAACGGGTCAGGTTCAGGCTACAAGGGATGGGATTATATCTTTGAAAATGGAACGGGTTCGGTCTTTATAGGTAAACGAGTTCATTTCGGTAGGGTTTCAAGAATCGTGCCCATTCCCAACTCTAGTAGGTTACTAAAGTAGCAATATGGGGGTATTTCACCATACTAATCTTTCACTACTCAGTTCGACTATTTTCCAGAGTTTTTTTCTTTACCGAAGATCAGATCAGACTACTACTATTACATTGAGAAAGCCAAACTGAAGGCAACCAGAGGAAATCCGATCACTACTTTTGTTGCTATACACAAACCTTTAGTCATTATACGGACAACTTAGTCCAACCAACTCATCCAACGCAAAAAATCATTAGTTTTTTAGCCCCGCTTCATTTTACGCACCGAAATAAATATATTTTAGACTCTGATTGTCGTATTATCCGTATTTCTTCGTTATAAAAAATGTAATTCTCCGTTTCACGTTAATACACGTACTATATAACTAACAAGATGTAACAGATAGATAAAAAAAGATTTATAAGTACGGAGACATTTTTATGACAAGCTTCGTGAGTTTCTATATGTGAGCAAAAACCCTGATAATGAAGGTTAGTCCTCAAGAAGACAGGTTTTATTATGCTACAACAATATTTTCTGAAATTATAATATCTTTACCAATCCGTTCATACATAACATTTAAAGTGCTGACATTCCATAAAGATAAAGTTTGCACGTGGGAAAGGCAAAAAAGAATTTATGCCTTTAGCTATACATTTTACCAGTATTGATAGAGAATGTTTCAATGTGGTTTCCTTGTAGCCGAATAAAGAAAGAGTACCGGACAAACTAAAATGTCCAATGCACTTTCCCCACTTTCCCTGGCAAACATATGGAGAAAGTATTTCTAAGATTTCGGAACACCCGGTAAGTTTGAGAATTTCTGTGCAATTCTCACAAAATGCATTTACTCGTATTGTATACGGACGGAGTCGGGAGACTCTGCTGTTAAATTCGCAGCTGGAAGAGAACATACTTAAACCCATAAGAAAAAGACTCGACTCGACTGGAAGGCAAGCAGACGAAGCTTTGATAGTGATTCTCATCTTTTTATCTCCGCCATATACTCAAAAACTCATTCGATGATATTACTTTGGTGTGTAGGTACATTGTACACGTACGCACGCTATGCACTACTACTATAATGTAAGTAGTGGGTCTAACCAAGTATCAATATCTACAAGTGTACAATGTAATCTACTGTGTTCGTACAAACCATCTATCTAATATTTTCTTTTGACGTAGTAGTACTAAGATATAAATAAATCTAGAATGGAAAAGAACGTACCTGCAAAGTGCGACACACTTACTAAAACTTCGAGAACCATTTTTCATGATGGTCCTCTCTGACAAAGTGTGGAAAATAGTTTCGGTTGCCCGTTCACAATAAGAAAAAATCCCAAAGAATGTCTTATAGTAATGTTTTTGTCTAAAAATGAATTGTTAGCGAGAATACATTGTATGTTGCAGTCAAGTCAGTTGAAAAACTTTCATCTCTTCCTCAAACCACACACCACACACAGGCTAGATTGTAGACGTACTTAGGTATGTGTTGGATAATAACATACAAAAATATATAGTTAGTAGTATACTTGTAGTATATGCATTAAAATGATTCAGCACAGTCAGTTTTGCTTACGCTACAACAAGGTAAGGTACAAGTCTTAGAACGCAGTGAAATGTTAATTTTGTGAGATGCGTGAATTTAGACCGGGTAAGGCAGTCTAGAAATATTAAATGCAAATAGTAGGCGAAGTATTGTGTTGCTTGGTAGTTTGAGAGTGAGTGGGTATGGTAGTACTAAGTTTGTAAGTTAACTCGTTCCAATTCAAAGTATAAGTTTTTCTGTGTCAGTGTCATAACTGTGTAGTCTGCTAGTAGTAGGTAGTCGTCGTCTTGTAACAAAAGTCCTCTGTGGTGCTGCTGTGGAGTACAGGTAAAGTAAAGTCCTTTTGGTCTGGTATTGTTCCCCTTCAGTTCGTTTCGCAATTCAAGTAGAATAAATTTCTCGAACAAGAGACAGACTGTTATTCAAGTGTGTGGAACCAGAATTTTCTTTCTTGACGACAATATAACGCTAGCTTTTGTAATACAAGTTCTACACAGTGCAAGTTCTAGGTGTATTTTATGTCTCTAGCTCAAAGTGAGTCTTTTCTACCTTTTCTTCGTATCTAGACAGGTATTAGAATAATGTGCGTAGAAATAACAGCAACTTATAAAGCTTTGTTTATACTTGTCTTGACTAACACCAGTAGTTTCACTATTTGTATTTGTTGTTTGGGCATACGCTTGGGAATTTGAAGTTTTGTAGTCAACTTAACTCAAGTTAGATTTTCTGTCGGTGTGTTCAAGCATCTAGGGAAATTCACGCTAGACAATTCGGACAAGGTATTGCATAGTCGTTGTGGGAGGAGATGGAGAGTGAAGACTTTTGTAGGTATACACAAATGATATTATTTCCAATCTCAACCGATTTTTGCTGTCTCGACTCGACTCTTGTAATTTTCTAGTGCATAAATACACACATACTAAAATTTACTCGCTCAATACTCTTGCAGTTTTTATGTGAGACAGGGGTGAATAATAAAGTCAACGTCTCGTATTGATGCTCTGCTTTGTGTTTCCGTGCTGATAGCGGATGTGGATTGAATTTAAAATTTGTTTTTCAGTCTATGAAAGTATTGACAGTTTTAAGAGTGTCTTGTCTTATTATTTTTTACTAGCAGATGAGTTTTTTCTCTTTTGCTTTTGTTGTGGTGTTTCCTTTGTATTTAGAGTTTTAAGTCTTAAGGTCTTTTTCGTATTAGCAAGAAGAGTGAGAGGACGACAAGGACTATTCGGGAGTGTTGTTTTGGCAGTGGCTCTTGTTGTGGCTATAACTTTCACTTTCTTCCTCTTGTTGGCAAAGGACACATAAACATTCCCAGTCGGAATTGTGGCAGACACAATCGAAATCCCCATAGTCATTTTGCATTCTGTCCCAACAACTTTTACATCTTATATTTTACATAGCAAAATACATATACAGAAAGATGTATAATGTATTTTATTTTTCTATGTGTTGTTTGTGAGTACAATCCTCCTCCAAATATATATTTCTCCTAATGCGATGTGTATATTTTCCTACTGTCTAATGTAGTACACACGTACACACACAAAGATACTACGGTCTCTTCACTATTTATTCACATCAATGTTTTTCGATACGTGTTGATATAAATATAACAGAGTTCTGTCGATCGTTGTCCTTAAAACATAACCAGATTCGAATTTCTGTCGAATTTAAAGTGTGAGTGTGTCCCATTCAGTTTTTCTGACTATTTTATTTCATCTACTATTTCCCTTTCAAAGTATATTAGTCGGTATGGCACGGCGGGGCTTACTTTGACTTCTGTAATGGCGTTGTTCTATTTTTCCAGTATATTTATATTCTTCCACATTATTCTCTGTTTAGTGCTCTATTTAGATACTCGAGTAATGTCTAGTAGGGCAATATATTGTATGCATGGAGTAGCTACAAGAGAAATATATCCACCCTGTTCCTGCTACTTACGAAACGTTCTTTTTGTTTACACAATTTTCTTAGTAGAGCAAAGGGAATGAATATAAATAGGTGAATTCTCTCCTGAACGATGGTTATACCAACAGAATGGCATGGAATGTATAGACCTCTTTTTCCTTTAAATTTGCTCAAAGAGGCTGGAAGAATCGTATGTATGTTAAGTTCATTCCTCGATATATTTATTTGACTCGAGTGCTCCGTTTGGCTCTTATTCGTCTTCTTTCAACTTACTGTCTAGTAGTCCTACGTAGTCGCACTAACAGTCGGAGTTTTCGTTCAGCAAACTTTCACGTTAGAATTCACAGAAGGTTTTCCTTGCCTTGCCTGATCCTGCCTCAGTGAGTCGTTCTTTCTTTTCGACTGTACTTTTGAATTCTGTGTTTGCCGAGACGTTGGGATTTGATCTGATAGCTCCTGATCAAGCCGTTCTACTTAGTGCTGTTTCAATTTTACCGCAGTCAAACAATAACCGACTTTTTCCTTTATACATATATAAAGCACACTGTGTCCTGTAGGTCTGTGAAAGGATCAGACTGACATAAGAATGGTTTAGCTTTAGTTTTAGTTAGAGCCTAGTTTTGTTTCCTTTCCTTTAGTAGACGAGAACCTGTTCAGGAGGATGGAGTATTTAGTCAGGATGATTGTAGCATACTTTAGTAAAGCAACAACTCGGAATATTCTTCTTGGAGAACGTTGTTTTTAGTTTTGGAAAGTCTGGGAAGAGCAGAAGAAGAAGAGTGTTACACGGTGAAGGACTGCATTAGCATTTTATTGCTCGTGCTTTACTGAATTCGACCTTGCATCCTGAGAAGAACTATTAGTTATATCTCCCTTCCTTCCGTACAGTGTACTGTGAAAGCAAAAAGATTGTGATTATGTCGTCAGTTTACAGTTTAATATTACGACGAGTAAATTGACTCAGTTGGAGAAAGTCGCGTACTGACGAAGGATCGGATTCGCAAGTAATAACAGTCGAATTGAAGCTGTGTGTATAGAGCACAGTATTTTGCATTCTTAATCCCGAGCTGTTTCCGTGTCAGCTTAAGCTTAGTTGCTTTACGCTCTGTGTTCTGTTCCTATATCTTTTATTTGCACTACCACGACAGTCTTCTATAACATGTGACGTATAATGATGGAACGTGTCTTTGTCATTGTACTTGTATTTCACAATAACACACGACTATATATTATACTGAGAGTATATATATTAAATGATTTATTCTTTGAGAGTCGAGGACTTTGTTGGTCTGCTTTTTAGCAGAGACATGTATAATGTGAATGAATAGAAGACGATGAGAAGGAAGTGCGGGGTGAAGAATGTTGGTACAAGACTCTGTATTTATATTTAAAAGTAAGTACAAGTCCTGCAAATAAGTCCAGGGAGAAGGACAAGGACCAGAAAGATTTCTTTTGGGTAATCTGGCTAAATCTTGAGTTGGAAGTGGTAGTCCAGTGAGATTTTGATTCGTTTAACGTGTAGTTGCTGATGGAATGCAAAAATTGGAAGGAGATAAAATGGGATTCGACTTGACAGACGTGAGAGGCTAATAGTAAAAAGGCGAGTCGAATGGAGTGTAATGCAAAGGGGATTTTTATCTGCTTCAAAGTTGGACGTTGACTTGTCGTGGAATTTGCCTGTCCAGTTTTTTATCTGGATGTTGATGGGTGATAGTAAGAGCGAATTCGGTGTCCAGTTCAGTTTCACACTCGTGCAGAAGACAGACAAGTCAGATATTAGCTCACGTTCACTATTCCTCCGACGTCCAATTCCCTTGATCTGATTCACCAACAAGAGCACGCAGAAGAAGAAAGATAGAAATGACCAAAATTCTTGCTCTTTCTCTCTTTCCTATCTTTATTTCTGGGCGGATCCAATGGAATACTTAAGAAGTTAAGCCGTCTTCACTCTTCACTTGCTTCAATTTAAACCTAGCTAAAAAATAGCCACGTAGTAAGTATCTACAAATAGTTGAATGTGGAAAACCAAAAGTCTATCTCTCTCTCTACACACCAACTTTCTCCTGGTTCATGTCTTTAGTTTGACTAGACTTTACTTAAAGACTCAACTCAACTTCCTTGCGAGTTAACTTGGAAATCACGATCACAAAAATCTCAACTCAATTTTCTTCCCACCGACAGAATGAGATTCACTCGCCGCTGCTGTTTAGAGAATTCGCATGCGAATTTCAGACTGAGAATAAAGAGAGAGAGAAAGCTGGATAGTCTGTTCTTGTCTGTTGAGTTGCGTTTCTCTCTCTGACTCGGAAACAAATTCGACTATCACCTTTTACTTAAATATTCTTATTACTTTTCACTCCGGCACTCTTCCCTGCCTTTTCTTCGCTCACTCCCACTGTAAATTCAACATACAAACGCTCTTCGTCCTTCGCAACCGATCGTTTTCCTTGTTTATCTCAATCAGAAAAGAACGGTGTAACTTATAAGTCCCAAGTAGTACTGGTAGACATAGACGTGCATGTACTATTTAGTACCCGAATGTGCTAATAGTTAATTTACGGGCTTTTAGTATGGAAAGACGTTTCCACTTATGTCTGACTGACTTCTGAGGAGGTTTCCGTAGTCGAGAATCGAGAATAGGGGAGTATTTGGTTGAAAGTGACTATTGCTGCCTTCATTGAAAATCAAAGGAACGAATGTAGATCAGCAGAGCTGTTTCTCACTCAAGTCTTGCACGTTTAATGCGAAATGATGAGAGAGAGTGCTCGAATTTAAACTCGTTGCGGCTCTATCGCGAAGCAGATACTGTTAAAGGAATTCGATTTTCTCTCTGGTTTTTTGCCCGGTGTGGTGTGTCGGTTGGTCCGAAGCCGAATTTCTGTCTGAGTACGGGAACCTTATATACAGTGTGCATATATAGCACTCTCGCTCACTCTTAGCAGAATTCCTGTGTATGTATCTATCTGTGTGTATGTGGTTTACACTGGAGGCCCTACTCCTACTGGCACATAGTACACTACTCGCAGTGCACGGCAAAGCATGGCAGATTCACTTCTTCACTAACAATAACTGCCTGGTTCCTTTCTCGGTGGATTACTTGTGTTGTGGTGGGCTGGGGTGGCTATGAGATAGAGGAGTAATATTAGTATGTATGTGTGTGCAGTAGTACCCTTGCATACAGTACAGTAGTACTATGTAGGAGTACTCCTGCGAATTGCAACTTCAAATACCTACATTGAATGAATGTTGGGGATGATAGCCTGCAAGTATAAGCTTCCAGCTAGTCAGAGCGAGAGAGAGCAAAGCAAAGGAGGCAAGGGAGATCTGAGTGAAAGACAAGAAATATGCCATGCGCAACCAGGAGCCTGTGCAACTAACCGTTCCAGTCGAACCTTCACTCCACCGAAAACTAAGGCTGTTCCCTTTCTCTTCCTTAAATTCTCTCGTCTCCAATTCCTCACATTTCCTTTTGGTCTCACTTTTCTATTCTTTCTCTCCTTCACTTTCCCCTCTTTCTAATTTTTTCGTCCGTATCAAAATTTATAAATTGTCTAATAAAATATGTATGTAATCTAACTAGTAGAATGATTTAAAATGTTTATTACCGAAAAAGCAGTTCTTAAAGACAACCAAATGACTCATTCAAATGAAAAATTCAATACTTACCTTAAGTGAATTTAAGAGCGCGGACTTATCAAAGTACAAGTATCTAGGTAGGTATGTAGTAAATGAAGACGTATATTATGAGCTTTAAGTGTTTGATACTGACAGTTATTTCAGTTTCGGCTTAGAGCTATGTGAGACTCTAATGAGTAGCTGTAGATAGAGAAATAACAATCACATTGAAGTTTTGTTTACTGTGGTATTGAGCTGTATGTGGATATACAAAGTGTATACCTAAGTAGGTATGTCGTTTCCTTTAGCTGAGTTGTATGTGTATTTTATTGCGGTTTGAAAGGTCTTATAGGTTCTTATAAGTGCTTAGGCAGTACTTTCTGTGCTTAAGAGTAATTTATCAGAGATACTCCAACCAGTATTGGTGAAAACAAGTCACCCGCTGATTTTTTTCAACTAGCACCACTACTGATACTCCTACCTTGCCATGTCTTGAATTCAACAATGGATCTCAATTTTTCATCAGGGATTTAAACATTTAATACTTTCCCAGCAAAGCGGTTTACAGTGTATTCTCGTTGGAAGCTTTCAGTAGCAATATCACTCTTCTTCTTTGTGACTCTTTTTGTATGGAAAGTTGTAACTCTGAGTTTGATCTTCTTCATATTCTTTGTATATTTGTATGTAGTCCTTGTCTATAAATTGATTTCTTGAATCCTCTAGGAAAAGCTCAAAACATGTCTATGAATACAAATACTCCCCGAATCCATATAAATGAGCCTTGTGGAGTCTGAATCTTGGAAAACTTAGGGCGACAACATAGCAAAGAGAGGTTTATCCCATAACAATACAAAGTAATCTTTATGGACACAGACGTGCTTACTGACTTACTTAGCTATAACAGTAGAAACACAATTTCCATCTTAGTGCTAAAGCCATATATCACTCTGCCCAAAGTGGAGCAGCAGAAACAGTACGTACAGGTGATTCTATAATTAATATCTTAGGTAGGTAAGTAAGTTTGTAAATGATTTCACAAGATGAGCAAGGCAATAATACAAGTTGGACTGTCTTATATATATGTAGTGATGTGTGATTTTTTCCAAATTCAAAAAAGGAAGACATATACTTATAGAGTGAAATATTTTGCTCACAGTAGCAACCCTTTGCGAACGACAGAGCGAGTAATGTCATAGTCTTTCTAGTAAGTAATGACATCAAAACCTAAAAGGCAAAGAGAAAGGGAAAGCAAGAACTGCTAAACTGCTTTCCACCCAAGCACCAGAAACACAGATACAGAACAGACGAAGACCAACTACTACTAGCTGTATTCTGTATTCTATACGTATTCTGTGAATGTATTTTGCTTATACAACACCACACCACACACACCACCGTCTCACGTCTTTCTTCTTGCCCACGTTTGTATACAAACACACGTATATACAATTCCTTTCTATAAAGAATCTTTCACAGAAGTAGGCGATGGGATGATGGTGCAGCTAGTAGGAGTTGCAGCTGACTAGACATTTTTCTCCCTAGTCTTTCTACACACACAGCACTACCTACTAGTATTAGTATAGCTACACTCTTACTATGTCACTACATGCATACTCGTCGACTTTCTAGTTTGCTGAGCTCTTGTGACTTTTCTGGTAGACAGAAAAGGAAGGGAAAGGTCTAACATGAAAAATAATGTCGTGAGATCGACTTGACTTGGCCCACATTTTGACTTGACTTGGCCATTATTGATTCCCCATCAACATCATCATCATCACATCATTCCATACTCACTTTCTTCTTTGTTTCTGCATAAGTATCCCAGAGTTCTTTGTCTCAATGAATATAAAATGGCACTTTTATGTCTCACCTACTATTCCTCTGTCGTAGATAAACAGAACAAATCAAGTTTTCAACAATTTCCCCTACTTCACCCCAAATTCCTATACACGCTATAAAATATTTCCCAAACCCAGCATGGATAAGTTGTACTATCTGTATAGTATGCACTACATTACACTACAGTAAATAGCGGGTTTAATGTTATACCTTCTACTGTGTGTAAACCTACATTCTCTGTACTTAGTACTTAGGTACTGTAATGGTTGTATAAAGCGAGCTATTATATTTATACGGGTATGAATACAATATAGGATGTAGGCATTAGGTGCATCATTTATTTACTAGGTGAAAGTCCTGTGGTGCAGAAATACTTGTATTTCGGGTTTTATGCTGGAAAATAAACTCTTGCTGTGGTGGTGGATGCCCTCAAATTTTTTCACGAGCTATAAATAGGCCTTAATGTTTGTCTCCTTCGGGAATGCGTTTAACTTGGCATGGTAGGAGCATCGAGCAGTGTGGTGGTAGTAGGCTGTACCAATCCCTCTTTATCTGTTATTGTGAAGAACAAAACGAAGAATGTGATGCGACTGAGGGTGTTCTTGTAGGTTTAGGTGTGCAGAAAGAAAACCATACACAGAGAAACACCCTACATGCAAGACTTCACAGCAAACATTAACTAAATTGCGATCCATATTTTATGTTGATGCGACGTGGAGAGGAATATTTATCTCTCCGCCATTATTGTCAGCATGTGTAGTATTCAAATCAATATTTATTTATGTCGTCTCTCTCAAATATCTTTTGTTACTTTCCTACAATGCAAAATGCAATGGCATTCGCTATTCGATATAATTTGCGACATTTATTTGCTCGCATGTTTTTACACGTAGGACATAGTGTGCCTACTTCCATAATACTTTAGTGGTAGGGAGAAAGGCTGCCGAGCAGCAGGAGTTGTAGTGGGAAACATTATCCTTATCTTTGACTAAAACTCGCATTATTTGTTCATTTCTCTCCCATACATTCACTAGTACTAGCGTATAGTGCGATATATAACGTAAAAATAAAATTTAATGGCAACGGAAATTGAAAACTTTGGGGAATGATCGTTAGCACGTAGTATAGTCATCTGCTCTATTATTCTCAAAAGAGATTGTCTTCCTAAATGAGTAAATTGACACCTTTACAAAAACATGTTTAAAAACTGGTGAAGTGTACGTGATAAGAAATACAATACGATTCAGAGACATTTACTACATACTTACGTAGACCATTATAATCCCAAGTGTCGTAGCTATAATTATTTTACTACAAACAATAAAACTTTACTATTTGTACCTACCCACCCTACGCTTGCAAATGCCGTTTGGATTTCTTTTGTCGATATAAATACCTAGGTACTTACTTTTCTACGCATTTAAAAACAAACAAGTAATTTAGCTTTAATATCAACGATCTAAATGCATCGTTTCATCGATTTCGTCTTGGAATTTTCTTGAAATGTCGTGAAATGGGACTGGTGCAGAAATACTGGTACAAAAATAGATGCAAGTACAATTGTAACTGTTTTGTGAGAAATGTTGCAAATCCCATGCACAAAATGAACATTTCCTTTTCCTTTTTGTTAGTGTTGTGTTCCTAACCTGGGCAAAAACTGGCAGCTGTCATTGTGAATCCTGATGCGATGCCCCAAGCAACCGAAAACGTTATTTATTTAGTTAGGAAAGAAGTGAGGAAATGAGAGCTTTTTACGATGTCTACAAACTTCTGACCTCGAGACACGCAAGGAAACCATCTATAACATCTTGCACTGTGCACATACAACACACTCACACACCCAAGCTGAACATCATTCGTGGACATCATGACTGTAGCCAGGTTGAGTGGTAGTCAACAATACATAATGCACTGTTTCGGTTTGTATTAATGCACATCACAGAAAAATAAAACCGTGTCACAAGGAAAATATTACTGTGTGAGATACAATCGACCACAGTTCAGAGTTCTAAGCTGCTCTGACCTACTATTTGTACTTCTGGAGGTATAAAATTTGATGGACTTAGTACGAAGCTCCTAAAAGGGCGTTTATTTCTCTTTAGGTCTTGAAAGGTTCATTTTATCCATGTCACTTCCGCACTTACTTTCTTGTTTTATATCGCACCTCAGTTGTCTTTGGCTAAACTGAAAACCAATTCCCTGGGTTTTATTTGCACTGAGCATTCTATATACCACTACACTACATGTCCATCCACATAAATCCGTCCAGGTACCTCTTGCACACAAATCCTTCATTTTTATAAGCAGGTAACAATAAATGACGTAGTTACATCTGTATTTCCTTCATGTTCATGAGTTATTTCTTTGAATGCGTTTTACCACAAAAAACTTTTCTTTGCACAAACAAGTTGCAAGTTGTGCACAACGTAATATTATTTCTAATTTTAAAATATTTGCTCTATTTACACCTTTGTTTGTATGTAATACGAAGTCAAAGGCCGGTCGCTTTTGGACGTTGAGTGCGATAAACAGTTCATACAGTTAAAAACAGTTCATAGTTCAGTGTAGTCGTAGTTTGCCGAGAAATAGAACAAAAACGGAAACAGGATTAGTAAAAGTTTTAAGAATAGAGGAATGGCGGTGGGAAAAGGAAACCAAAGAAAAGCATTCAACCCAAACTGCAGAAAACATACAACATACAGCTTCGCATGCAAAAAACTCATTAAGATCTAAAAGTACTCGTTCTTGGTTGCTTCCTTGCTTCTCTCTTTTGTAATCATTTAAAGTGAAATGTGACCCCTGCCATTTACACCTTTCATTCCACACATTTCCACATATACTTTTGAAGCATTTCTATCAAAAGAAAGTCTTTCTCCTTTCCACACACAGAACCCCAACGTAGTACCTCTAGTCATTTACCCACCTCGTATCAGTACAAGGCCTACTCTCTCGCATTTCTCTGTTTGATAACATTTTGTATGCAATGCGAGCATAATACCGTGAATGCATGCAATTTTGTTTTGTCTGTAGACACAGCAGACAATACAATGTGTGTGTGTGATAAAATGGCAGATGTGTGTTCATGTATAACAACACAATGTAGTTGATTATAGCTAGTAGTTTTCTAAATTTCAATCGATACGAATGATATTATCTACAGACTACAGGCCTAGTATCATAACAGTTCCAACTCAAGTTGTTTGTGAACACAGAGCACACGGTCACTACCTTCGATTGTGTTTTCTCTAATATACAGATACCTTGTACACACTACACAATATATTCATCTAGTACCAGGAATATAAAGCAGTCCTATTGTTAGTCATTCTATATTCAAATATACACGCAGACTACTACTACTAGTATAACCAAGCAGACAGGAGTACCCTTTTACCGCAACTGTATGCCAACAAACCAATACCTTTGTATTGCATTGTCCTGTACAATGTGTCTTTGTTTTCTCTGTGTGGATTTGTCGTTGGAAATGATTTCAAGCGTGAATATCCCCTATTCACAGATTCGACCAACAAAATACCAAATAAACAATAAAATTCGCACCAACGCCCATCACATTCATTACATTAGTACACCACAATGAACAATGATCGCAAAACTGCTATTGAATACGCAGTAACGTGTAGCATTAAAGATTTCTTGTCCACCAGCAAACAACGTACTAGCTGCTATATACGCGGACAAGCACTAACCATTCAAAAGCTTTCTATTTATTTCCTGCGAATTCACGTCATAAAACTTGGAGCGAGCCAGAGAAAGCAAAGGAAATTATGCACTGCCACATAGAAATAGCTCATTTAAGCCAACTGGCATGTAGGCGTTTTAATTTTAATTCTGACACAGACAGATAATGCTACAACGCTGTACATATGCTTAAACCAAAACATTAGAATTCCAATATACAAACGTAACGACAATTCCTATTTCATTTAACTCAACGAATCAGAAATTCACTGGCGGAGACTACACAGTTAGGCGTGTTAGTAGAAACTAGAATTGCTATACAGCCATCTAAACGCATGGAAATTCAAACTGCCAACAAAAAGATTCATTTACTGTTCCAAATGAATTTCAGAGACTATAATACTAGTATATGTATTTATAGTACACCAAGTTCCACATGGCAAATATTTGTTTGGTTCACATTATTATTGTGGAGACGGCTAATAATTAGTAAGTCTCAGGTGTCGCTTTTACCCCTCCTGCTGACCTGCCACGTTTATAGCCCACATGGATTGTGACAAATGAGGCGAAGTCAAAGAACAATTGTGTTTCATGTGAATGTGAGTGTATAAACACAAATGCGAGTCCTAATAGCTGGTAATAAATATACAGCGCTCGACCCTGCATGATTTTGGTTGTTTAGCTGATATTGTATAGTGATACAGATATTAGTGAAAAGGGATAATTTAGCTGCTTTTCTTATATAGGTCGTTCCTGGGTTTTCCAAGGCAATTCTGAGGTTGACACATGAAAGATTTTATTTATCTACGTGCAGAGCCACGATTTGTGCTTACACGTTTCTACGCTAAACTGTTCCAACCACATACACTATAAGCTTTGTATGCGAATGGGTATTGTCTGATTGTGATGAATGCATGTGTTGTGACTTGCAGACCCAAATACATACTCAACACACAGTGCCTTTTGTTTATACAGAATGCAGAACAAACCGGCAACCATTTGTCCAGTGGTTTCCAGTTATTTTACTAAAAGTAATTTCTCTGGGAAATCGCACCCGGTACCCCAAGATTGGAAACAAAAAGCGAACTGCAATTTGGGTATAGACAATGGGAGTATATTTTATTAATGGATATTCTACATAATATTTTGCTTATAAACTTTTGCTTTGTAAATACTAACAATAAATACCGAATACGATATTCCTGATCTACCTGTCTAATTTTATTATACAAATAAAATTGGGCCGGGAGTTTTTCTTTACCTTCATTTTCTTAAAAAGTACCAAAAAGACAAAAGAGAAGTATAAAACAAGTTACAAAAAGTTGTGTTAGGATTGACAACACAAAATAAATACTAAACAACAAATGTAGTCGTATTAAATGAAAATTTGTAATAACAAAGAAAGCGTAACCTACAATCAGGAAAATAATATGTCATGATCGAAAATTGTCTTAGAACATTAAGAAAAGAAAAAAAAGATTTTTTGATTTGTGCTAAATAACTGTAGGTTGGGTTAGCTTCGGGTGTATGGATGCTTAGCATATACATGGAGTCATAAAGTCTACTCTCTGTATATGGTCCATTTTATTAAGTAGTATGTAACAGTGTTTGTGTAGTACATGTATTACTCATGAATGTGAATTCAATGATTTGTCGGGAGAAAGCAAATCATAGTTTATGTTTGGAGCATGGAACTGGAGAGTACATAAAGAACCAGTATAGCACCTTAACTATCACGAAGGTCCTTTCACATCCCAGAAAAAGTTTTCATGACGTCAATCAGAAACTTAATTTCCCACCGTTAGAGCGTGAAATGGGCAAGTCCGTAATGTCAGTAGGAATACCCAGCGTCACATCACATCGCACCACACAGGCTGAACCTCACATCATTAGCAGAATATTTCACGACACGATTTTATATTTTGATTCTTTATCGTGATTTCGTGACCAGATATATTTCTCCTGTGCAGCAACCGATATGTGAGGGTGATACTTTCACTTTCACAGAGAAACATTCAAATGAACCTCATTTCATTACATTTGAAAATAACCATAGTGTGTTGCAACTTGCACCCATCACAAAAACACTACTGCATACTGGTGCGAATTTTCCCCCTTGAGAATTGTAGTTATTTGTTTAGACATATTCTTGAACCCGAATTTGTAGACCACGACTACCACAAGCTTAATGGCCATGCATACGCAAGTAACAAAGTTTTTTCATTAACTTCATATTCTTCTTATCCTTCTGCTTATATACAGTTGTGAGTGGTATACACTCGATGTTGTTTTTAATAAGTTTCTCAAATGTCACCATCCTCTCAAAGACAAATTCACTTCTATGTAAGACAGATACGAAAACGACATGTTCGGCAGAGCGTGTGATGCAACTAACTCGTTGTATAATCTCACAGCTCACCCATCAGCTTACGTCATGCACAAAAAACTCCAACCATAAAGGTCTTATAAACTTTGAAGATGTTGACTGACTTATTCCGCCATTACGGCAAATTAAAATACTTAAAGTTGAAACGCTTGCAGAGAAAAACAGCACATTCACATTCTCACTTGATTTGAGTATCTCTATGTATACTATAAACCCAGTTACATCTTGTATAATGCACTCCAGCATGGCTCCCATAATAATAATAATAGTATAAGTACAATGTAATGTACGATCACTCTATGTAATACGCTTATAAGTCAGTACATATATAGTTGGCGAGCATCTCGGTGAACGACCAATTCAAAAATACCGTAGAGATTCCTGGAGAAAGTGGTTCAAATTAATAGCCATCATTTTACTGCTACTTCCGAGGGAGAAATAGTCACTCTACACAGAGAATTCCCTCAGGAAGGCCAGATATTTATTAACGATAATTAATAACTGCCTATATTATACTAATGATCATTATCATTAGACAATCTTCCTACCCTTATCTACAGGTAATACATTACTAGCTATACCACCCAACATGCCCTACTCTGCAAACTCACTGTTTTTCGTGATAAATGCAGTAAAAGACTTAATGAAGCCTATTAATAAAACATTACGAATTTGTGACTACCCTTTCCTACTTCCTGAATTGAGTTCCCTTATACAGTTTCATTCCTATAATTATATGACTTACATACAGTACTTGTTTACCTATATAGACAATTAAATACAATTATTAGCCTAGTAGTACCTACTAGCAAAAGTTAACGCAAATATAAATCAGCTTTAATTAAATTAAATTGTATCAGCATTAATAGGCACTCTACAATCTGACATACAATTTAAGGGATTAATTATTAATAGTTGTAGTAATAATTGCTAAAGAAATAATTCGTGAAACTCATTTGCTCATAGTATTCTGTAGTTGGTTCTATTAGTAGGAATAATATCGTGCTTTTAAGCATTATAACTATAACTAACCATAAGCCTCATTTTGAGAATTTGAACAATTCTCACGGTTTAATAACTAGTAATAGCTTCACAACATTCATACACAGCATTCAATCTAAATAAATAAGAAGGATTTGAAATAGCAGTGCAGTCGAGAGGTTTCCATTGAATACACACTTTCACAAACAAGTAGGTACCTATTCCTTCACTCGTACCAACCAACAAATTTCGTTAATAAAACTATTTTGTGAGGCATCTCTTAAGAGTAGAATTGGAAATGTAATGACGTTTCAGACGATTCCCTTTTACTTTAGTAGTGCTAGACATCTGGAGCACAAAGCACTCGAGGAAATTTTATTAGAAGAGCACAGCAACTAATTACATGACTTAACAACTTGAACAGAAACTGTAAAAACATGGAGACCAGACCAAAATAAAAGAACATCAATGGAAATGGAATGGTTATTGAAGACTGAGTGAGTAGAGAGTACCTACAAAGAGAAATACGGTAGAATACTCATGATGAGCCATTCATAGTACAATTACGAGAGAAAGTAACGATACTTACTGTATGAGCAGATTTTTAAAAGATATGTCAATTAAAAAAGACAATGTGGAGCCCAGTAATGACTTATTGTGCACTGCATAAGGCACTTTGACCTAAGTTGGGGAAA
>JAQFYB010003538.1:0-19043 GCA_034694085.1 Pogonognathellus longicornis | reverse complement strand
GAAACCAAAACGAAATCGAAATCAAAAAATTTCCAACCAAACCGAAAAAAGAAACGATATAAAAATTGTCAATTTTATTAGCTCACTTTTTCCTTTTAATAAGGTTACGCTATAGCATTTGAATATTTACGACAATACACTGCATTGTGGTGAAGAAGTTTTAACAAGTTAAAAACAAGGAGGCAATTCCAATAGCTATACAAAGGGTTTGTAGACAAATCAGCCCTAATTTTTGAACCGAAACCAAACCGAAACTGAATCAGTATAAATCGAACCAAAAATATCCCAAAAATCAAGAACCAAAACCGAAAAAACCGTTGGGATTCGATTTTGTTTTGCTTTTTACGTCTCTAGTACCTATGTAAGAATATCTTACACATTTATAAAAGTAAAAATATGCATAGATTATGATTCAGTTCAGGTGATCTACGTTTCACATTTTAACACACGTCCTAAACAGTGTCCTATCCTAAACCTAATTCTTCTCTATATGTATAATACATAGGTACACCATGAAGAAGTACGGCTTATTAACATCTGCATATAAATGTATATCGCTTTTGCTATAATAATACAACAATACAAGTAACGAGCAAGTCAAGTGTAGAGATACTAAGCAGACGGAGTGTGGCCAGATCTTATCGACCAGATGTACCCAAATCCAAATGAAAACCACACAGACCAAACTCAACCAAATAAATTAAACAATTCGCCCTACTACTCAACTATTGCATTTGTAGAGCTAAAACCGAAATTCCGTTTTAGTTGGATATTTAAGTATTGTACATTCTTGTCCATTTGTTTTCATGAAGTTGAAGAATTCAGGCAAGGTCGAGGTTATTGACTTGGCTAATTATTTCTCTCAAGTACAAGGATTATAACATCCTTGTTATGCTACTTTGTAACGGGGCGAATGGATGATCCGCTTAATCCGAATCATATTTTGTGTGGCTTATAGCATCAAGTGTTCGTATTTATTAACAAGGGAGTAACCCTGCTAATGCCACAGATATTTTATAGTCATTCCTATGCATCATACAAATAACGTATATATAAATATATATTCAATAAGTTACTAACGAATCACAGGTACTTATACTACTCTTCTTTTGTAACTAATTACTGCAATTAGTGGGAGCTATACATCATGGAGAGTCTTTATCTGTATTAATTGGCAAAACGGCTTAGCAAGTAATGACTTCGTTAGACGCAAGAAATTTTTGTGGATGCTTTAATTAAGGTATACAAATGATATACACAACCAGAGCAATGAATTGGCAAACTAACTATTTTGATACAGTGAATGAAATATTATTGGAAATTGGTTTAAGTAATCACATTTAATTCTGGCACAATGAAAGCAAACATTTTATTTGTAGGTAAAGGTATTTGTCATTAATTCTTAACGCAATAAAAATAATTATACATTGAGCACACATTTCGTTAGAACTTAATTCTGACGAAATTCAATAAAAATTTGAAAAAATATAAATTACTGTAACATTACTATAACAGGTTTTTCGTCTTTGTTTCACAAATTTAATATGGTATTAATTATTGGTAAAAGATATTGCAATTTGCAATTAGTATAAATTCATTCTGACATTCTGATTCAATTATTAACTCTAAAATAGGAAGCCAAAGTCAAAGTAATATAAACTAATATGAAATTAACGATCTTTGCAGGTGAGAGCAGGATGGAAAAGAATGAAACAGCTCAATGTATAAGTACCTAGATTGCATTGCATTGCATTGTAGAAGTGAAACAAAACCACAGGTTTAAAACAAAAAGGAAATGAATGTCAACCAATGCGTTTTATAAGCAATAAGAAGTAAAGTATTGAATGCATGATACAATACGTACCAATAATATGTAGTTATAGAATTGCAAGCTGGTATTTATACAGATGCAAAGAACGAATGTATGTAAATGTGTCGTTTACCATGGATAGATGTTTAATGTTAAAAATGCAGGGTATATGTATACACATTGCTGCAATATCGCATATTCTATAGATACATGTATGCATATTGATTAGGTTAGTAGAAATAAAGCTGCTACATCATTACAGCATAAAAGACACTCTATAGCAGTAAACCAAAGTGAAAATTGGGAAACGACATTTCAATTTTAAATCACAAAGACACATACCTAAGCCACAACGATTAACGATTAACACTCCTACTCTACAAACATTAGTAAAGACTGTTAAATGATTATTATAAAACACTTAATACGCAAAACTACTCTAACAGTATAACTCAGTATAACAGTATGTAGATAGATACTACATACATTGAACAAGAAGAAAAGTATAATATGATACATACTAATTTTTATTAAAATTTAAAAAATACGATTTAAAAACAAAATGTATGCAATAGCAGCGTAAGAGACGAAAAGCGTTCAAAGTTGTTGTAACAGTGTGTTGAGATGAATATGCGACAGAAATTAAAGGGGAATGCAATGTTAAAATGATACCATGTGCAAAGATGCATTTAGAGTCCATTAGCAGTTTCATAAAATATATTGCAATGTCTTTAACTGGAAGACGAAGCAAAGCTGCCACACAAACGCAACACCTCAAGCTTGTAATGTTGTACTAATGTAATTATAGATAAAGTGAGACTAACCTTTATTATTAGCCCATTCATCGAATGCGGAATCGATTACGGTTACGTCATTTACGGAGGGCTTAGCTGAAAAAATATAAATCTCTTTTAGCCGAACATTTATTGGCATTCCTTAGGAAAGGAACGGAAAGCGAAAAGCTTTGTTTCCTCTTCCGCTCCTTCTATTCATACCACAATTCACTCTTTTGATCCACTTTCTTCTTCATTCCATTAAATACTTTACTTTCACTTTATATTATGCCACTTCCTCAATTGACACACTACAGCATTTTAGTACCCACATATACAACCACATCATTATAAACACACAGATCATCCAGGTATAGGTCTACATACTAAAACCATGTACACTGTACCACATTATTATTGTATTGCTCTCATTGTGTGCGAAATGTAGTTCACAATGTCAAGAATCATTTAATTGAACCAATTTTGTATTCTGTGTAAGTAGCCATATATTAAACACTAAACACCTTGTAGTACACTGCAATACTGCAAAAGTAAATGCTCCATGTACATATGTGGTCTTACAAAATTCTCACACAGAATTGGAGGAGTGTTGTATAAAATAAAGCATGTGAAGTGGCTGAGATATAAATACACGATACATACACACGTTGCGCGTTGTTAGCAAGGTATGCGAATGTAGCAACATACATACTACATAAAATCCAGAATAGGATTTATAGCCTAGAAGACAAAATGGATTAGCTTCTGTGTCTGAAACGGATAAGATTGAAAGCATTCGGGTTCACTACTATTGTTAATGTATTTGTATTTGTATACGAGTATCAGTATATTATTGGCAATCGAATTCGCTATGGTTTTGGCTTTGGTTTTTTGGTTAGGTTGACTCGACTCTGTGACTATGAGTGGGCACTGTGAAAGTGAATGGAATAAAATAAAATGCGATACAGCGTACAATTAATGTGCTGCATTATAGTAATATATTACACTGCATTTTCCGTGTAGAAAAGATCTCGATTTGTATAAGAAGCCAGTTTTGGCACGACATGACTTGGGGGGACTAAATGTAATTTAATGTAAAAGGTATTCCTTTAAAGTATTTACTGTAAAACCGTCTATATATAGACTTTGTATAAGTAGTATAACCTTCCTACCCTTCTTCAACTCAAATGGCATGCAGAATAGCACAATCGACGAGACTTATATGCATTTCCTGGTAAAATGGTATGGTATAGAGGCATAAGTACAATGTACTTTACTGGATTTCCTATAGGTAGCTTAAGTAAGTAGGTAAAGTCATGTATTACTTCCGAACATAGAAAACTTTAGAGACTCTTGATTTATTTCAACTTGGGAATTTACAAGGAGAAAGGGAAAGAAAATGTTGTAATGCAATGCAATGTTCTTATATTATTTTCTTTTCCTGTTTCAGTATCTCAATCTCAGTCAGTTCACAGAGACAGAAAATGCCAACAAACTTCCCTTCGATACGATTCTACTACAGTTTTTGTACCTCTTCGCTTTTTCGGTACGAAACGCTATACATTCTTTTGAAAAAACACTAAAAACCAATAAGCAAAAGATCTTCGATTGTATTTCAACAATACATACTTATTATTCCATTTCTATTTACATTAAGGTACCTACTCAGAGCACTTTAAGGTACCTACCTATTCAGGACACTTTTTTATGGACACTCTTTTAATAGGTACTGGTAATACATGACATTCAATTCATTTGAAATTGTGCACTAAATTAATACGTGAACATAAAATCTTATGCACAAAAAAACTTTTTTCATGGTCAACATAAAATTGATTGCCATTTTTAGCCGCACATACATACAAGTGCCAATCTCGTACATTAAGAGCGCTATTACAGTATTTACAGTTATTTTACAATGAAAATATGTTGCTCTAAATCAAAAAATGTGCATCCATTTCTATACTTTGTATGTACAGCTCAAGTTCAGTATTAAGGTACAAAGAATTGTTAGAAAGTACCGATGTAGAAAGGAATGAAATAAAAGCCTGTCAGATTTGTAGCTTGTAGAATAGAGCAAAGCTTATAAAAATATTTGTACATGTAGTTTCTAAAGCATTATGCGAGAGTGTGTGGTTGGACTCTCGTCGTTTATCTTTTTTGTCTCAGAAATGAAGACAAATAATTTACTAGGAGGGTCTTGACAGCCGCCTTTCTCCTATTGGAAATGAAAATGAACGGACTTTTATCAGAATTTATGTACTGCTGCACTTTTTCTCTTGTATTTAGTGAAACTCTTATTTCTGTGTGTGAAAACGTCGTCGTCAAAAGAAAGCAGATGGCTGTAGATGTTAAAAACATCTCCAACCCGTCGGATTTGCTAATGCTACATGATCTACAGCTTTCTGCATTGGCTCTACACATACTGCCATGAAATTCACACCCTGATAATTATTTTCTCGTCAGCAATACTAAAAATTATTTTAAAGTGTGAATGCTACATGTGTGCATACATAAAAGTGTAAATGATATCAAGTGAAGTGACTAAAGTAAAGTGTTAAAAACACGATGGTTTTCATTAAAAGCTATTTGTCTCAGAAATAAACGTTTTGTATGCACAACACGTTTTATATTTCTCTTATTATTATTTGTGTGGAATAGAGGAAAACTGAAAAATGGCCTAGCTCCAAAAACTTTGAGAATTTTTCACATTGTTGTACTGAAATCAGCTCTTTTGGCGTGAGATTTGGAAGAATTTCATGGCACGTTAGTTTCTTCCCCCAGGGAACATGTTTCTACTGCATTTTTTCACTCTTGGGGAAGTTTAAACTTAATTTACTACAAGTCGACTTGAGACAAGTCCACATCCGCTAGGAGTTACACATACACACACATTCACGACACTCTTTGAGCTACTGCTTCTGCTACTGGTATACTTTCACGTTTTACGGGCACACTCTACCTCTACAAATACCATACCCACTTGAAACTAACACTTTCATGGATATTCCTCTTTCTCTGTACCTATACATCTAGTACTCTGCCATACAGTAACTGTAACATTTGCTCTACATACTACATTCGTCTCACTCACATTTTCTATAGCATATCTCCTTGTCTATGTGCATTTCAGAGCGTGGTTCTTAACATACAGCTAAAGAAAGTTGGCCAAAGCCAAAATTGTTTCAAGAATCTGGGGAGGATACTTAATGCTCCATGAAACTACAAACACACAAAAATCTGAGGACAAACACCAAGAAGATGTTCCCAGTGTCTATATATACAGTCACAAGAAACATTGTGTATGTTTTTTGTCCACGCTATGAATGAAATGAACTAAATTCTCACTTGTTTCCTTTTCTTTAGAAAGAATTTCTGCGTCTTTGTATATAAGTGGTGTGTGGTGCTATTGTTTCAGTTTTCTGTGGTTTTGGTTTGCAAACATGGAAAACAAGTCTAAGACAACACAAGCACCAGTCACACATTCTTAACCAAATGCTATCCAAATATCACTTTTAGTCTCAGATTCGTGTCAGCTTAAAGTGTAACCGTGGGTGTGAGCTAAGGAGGATGAGCGCAGTGAGTGTAATATTATTATTTTCGCCATTTAGATCTACTACTAGACACAAGCGTTGTGTTTCTTGTCTCTTTCTTCAAAAATATCGCATCACATTACATCAAAACATTTACATTCTCACTCCCGTTTCCAAACCCGCTACATTCACAAGCAAAACATTCGTCCTCACCATCCAACAGCTTTTTTATGTCAAAATTTACGACTTTTGAAATTACACTTGAGTCAGTGTAGACTACATTTGCACAAAAAGTGCTATATATGCTATATATTATATGTATTATACATATGTATCATGTTTACCATATAGTATTATCTACTACATACATGATATGAAATCTTTTAAAATATGTGGCTATCTACGAAGTAATAGCACACATCTATTTATACTTACACCCAGCAACCCAACAGAAACATACAAGAAACGTCTTTCTGACTGATAGACAACTTTTTTGTGACCCAAAAATCCGAGAAATAAACCTAATCACAGAAATTGTCCAATTTTCTCTTATTTATTGTTTCGTGGAATTGATCCACTGAAAAACATTTGCATTGCAATGGGCTATTACACTATGCAAATATCTTCGATAACACAATACAATATACATATAGGTACCTATACCTAATATTAAATTTGCAACGTCCTGTCTCAGTGTCTCATATAATCATACAACATGTAATTAAATCATTCCTCCGCCTAAATAAAGTGCAGTTTGTTTTAATCTATGTATATACCTCTATGTATTTTTTAGAATTATAGCAAATGAAACCTTGATCAACGCGTATATTGCCACAACTCTCAAATTAAAGCAATTGGAGTATGCACAAAAGTGCATAGTAAATTAGAATGGGAAAGTTGACTAACTTTTTTTAGGCTTCTTCCCAGTTGATGGGGTTGTCCTAAGAACAGTCACAGTGGTAGTCGACGGAGCAGGAATCTCTGCAAGACGGCAAAAGAGAAAGTCAGTAAAAATAATCTATACAGTTAACATACACACATACCACCAATAGGCAAAGTAGTTACTAGCAGTAAAAACTTTAAGAAAAGTCAATCTGAAAATAACAATACGTTAACCAAAGGAAAGCACTTAGTAATAATGCTACACAGGATGCCTAATATTATTTCTGTATTGTGGATTTGTAGAATTGTACAAGGATCAGCATTGCAACAGAACAAATACATAAAGAATATTGTGTATACAACAATGTGGGAAAACGAGGCATGGACACCCACGTCTGTTATCGGATAGACAGACAGAATCATGGTGTAGCTATAAGTAGTTCTCTAATGGTTGAACCGATGAGGGAGAGAAACACAGAGAAAGATGCGGAAAAAGAATTGGAGGATAAGAAATAGAAGAATCTGAGAGTCTGAGAGAGAAAGAGAGACAAGCAAGAGCGTACGAGATGAGATCGAAATACGAAATCAATTAACTACAGACACGGAATGGGACGTCCTAAATTTAATCTTGATTGATCGAAATCGAAGAAATCTGTTATGACAACTTTCTGAAATCCTCAACGAGACTCGCGTCATAAAAAACATTTTCTTTTGCTAAACACACACTCGTTGATCGTGTGCCTTTATAACATTTATAGCTCTTATATCTTCATCCAAGTGTTTTCTTTCTCCCGAGTTTCACCACTCAAATCAAGCACAGATTTCCCTTGCAACAAAACATACGCAGGAAGTCACAGAAACCCCATTTCTCTTTATACCCAACTTTTATACCATAAATTCCATTAATAATCCCACTAAACATTTATTTAGACTTCCATTGCACTATTACATGAGCAATTCTCACATTGTACTACTTAACTAGATATACACACATCATAATATTAGCAGTAGTGTATAAAATAAACCCATACAACCAATATATTGCAGTATACATAGGAAAACAAAACATTAAAACATTTATCCCCTTACTGTACTGTATACAGCATAGAAACTAGTTCACATGTATTTCTATACAACATGATATGATACATCTATAGAAATTTCTATTCATGAGCTATGTTGTTGTACCTAATGGTTGTATTTATAAGTAATGTATAAGAAGGAATGGCATTAGTATGTTGTATAAGAAGAACAGTATGTTTTGTGACTTGTTTAGTTATTGTCATTGTCATGAAATAAGTGGACATGTGCAACACAATGCTATGTACAAGCGTCTCTATATAAGTACATTGGAGTCTATACTGCTAAATCAAAAGGAGGACACACGACCACACAGACACAACTCGCCAACAACCATCTTTAGGGCAACAAGACTAAAAAAATGCTATACGCGATTACCACATAGGTAGTTAGCTAACTTTCTCTCCCCATCATATACTCCATACTCCTTGTATACTAAAAATATATGTCCCGTATACCACAAACCATGACACTGCAGACATGTCTTCAGCCGATGTAGTGTGAGCGTTGACTTGTCTTGATTTGAAGGAATTTTCTCTTTCCGTCTATCCCGCAGTACGAGAGAGCGATGAAAGTCAGTCATGGAGTTTATGTGGGTGTTACTATTCCTATATAAGAAGCAGTTCATGAGAAAAGAAGGGGATTTTGGGGTGAAAAATAGGAGAGTAGAGCTCTTGTGTGTATTTCGTAGTATTTCTCCGTGTTGTTTGTTGTTGTCGTCATTATGGTGCGTTGAGTTTACGTAGTATGACATAATGTAATCTATTATATATTGTACTAGAAGGGAGTCTCACGGACAATACGCTACAAT
This sequence comes from Pogonognathellus longicornis, assembly GCA_034694085.1. Classification (NCBI taxonomy): domain Eukaryota; kingdom Metazoa; phylum Arthropoda; class Collembola; order Entomobryomorpha; family Tomoceridae; genus Pogonognathellus; species Pogonognathellus longicornis. The sequence goes on along the minus strand of JAQFYB010003538.1, from coordinate 10,154 downwards.
AAAATAACGCAATTCTATAGGGAATCCAATGAGAAAAATGATTGTTTTGTCTACACAAAAACTGGAAACGATAAGTGACGACTACAGTCCAAATAATTCCACAGACCTCAATATGTAGTACAACAAGCTAACGTGATTGTTTTTTTTACTTAAATCTATAAACCATTACTTCAAAATATAACCAGCTAACTCAGCACAAATTGATTAACGTAATGTAGTAATTTAAATGTCAATATTTTACGATTTTAACCCTGCAAACGTGCTTTTGTACACAAACTGGATAATGAATCTAAAATTATTTGTATAAGAATATTTATCACACTAAATGAAAATTTTATGCTAGCGGTCTATCTGTAACATTTTTACACGTGCCAATGCTAATCGAAAAGACAAAAATTAAAGGAAAAAACAAACATTGTAAGTTAAGTAGGTATATGTCTATATAAAGTAGGCATGGTGCTAGCCTACACTTGAAAGGAAGAAGAGAAAATTGCACCGGAAATTTGATAAGAGATGGGAACTAAAGAGAGTTGTTTAGCGCTAATAATAAAAGTGTATACAAAGAGAAAGGAATCAAAGTGTTCACCACTATGTCGATTGCGATTTATATACACAGTATAACATAGTGGGTAGTAGAAGGTACCTATGTCACTTTTTGTTTATTGTATGCTATGCTATGACTATACCTACTCTATATAGAAAACATTGTGTAAATTTTTATTTACCTTTACCGTTACATTCACAGATATATACAAACACTATGGCCATACTCCTTGAAACCCTTATTTCTTCTAGTGCACATATTTATTTACTCATGTGTATATTTGTAGTAGGTAATGCATATAATATAGTAGCTACTCAAGCTATCTTAAAAGGGATGTGTTTGAATAGGTGTGGATTTTAGTATGTGTAATAGCAATTGCCATTATAGTCATTACTGTGTCGTCAAGAGAAAGCTAGAGTTGGAGAGAGCGTGAGAAATATCCATGCCATGTTCGAGTTAGCAATGCGTGTGTGGAAAATAGTCAACCTATGAGCTTAGTAGGAAAAAGCTAGGAGGAAGACGTGGGGAAGTGAATAGACAAAAGATAGGGCGAGGAATAGGTGGAAATGGATGGATTGTCGTTGTAAGTGTGAGCGAGTAGAAAAATGGAATATGAAGGTGTTAAGTGGGATCTAGCAATGATCCCGATTCGACAAGATGACAAGATTTTTCCACAGCTTTCCTTTCCACTTCAACTCTCATAATAATCCGAATCCAAGAAAGACCGTTATGTTTTCCATCTTCCTCTTCTCTCTTTCTCTTTCTATCTTACTTTTCCTCTCACTTTATTTTGCAATACGTCCTTGCGTCTTGTAACTTCACGAAAGTTGAGTCATCGAACGAACAGTCTGAAAAGATCACTTGGAAGTACCGCCGTTTAACTCTCTCCGTGGATTGATCTCCGATCTTCTCCGTTTATATTTCTATATGCATTTCTATATATACCCGCTTCCTGCAATGTATGTACTTGCCCACACTATGACTAATACTTTTCTTTCCCATTTTGAATAATATTTAACCTTATATACGTTGTTTGTAATTGTAGTAACAGTTTCCACAATGACTTGAACAAATTTCTCATGCTAACTTCTTGCCCTACCTACACTCTAAACATACTCGTAAAAGTTTTAGGCGTAAATTCGGGCTGAATCGCTCTTGACGATTTTGGCAATTTAATTTTTCCATCTGTCTACCCAAGCAAGGCACAATTAAAAGCAAATGATGAAATTCTAACGAGAATCAAATGAGCAGCACGCCAATTCAAATCAAATAGCCAGAGAAAGTGGTAACAATTTTCTTTAGGGCGGAAGAAAGTTTACACGTAAAGCATTTGAGGACAAGGAATGTTCTGGGAAAGGTTATACCTATAGAGTGTATGGGCAAAGCGAGAGGACGAGGACTCACCGTAGAGTTTGATGATCCCATCGGTCTCTCCTAAGGAGTTTTTGGCGACACATTTGAAGCTGCCAAAGTCACTTCGTGTCAGGTTCCGAATTTTAAGTCGCATGTACATTTTGTAACTGCTGTCCACGAGAAAAGCCTCGTACTTGTCACCTGCTCAAACAAAAATCCATATAAATATACCCTCCCTTCAATTACCAACACTTTCACACTTTCCATTATGTTACCCCTCACAAACTTTCACACAATTTTTCATACATTAACATTTCTTTGTAGCTTTTACATAAAGTGTGAAAAACCTCTCCAAATAAACTTTTCCACTTATGTAGACACATTCGTAGTAGCACTATAGTAGTATGAGTACAAATAAATGTAGCACACTTTTCGGCTAATGACAACTTGCTTTACAATCCTCATATCATATTTCATATCCCATCGTAACTACTAGTCAATCTAAATGTATGGATTCTTAGTATTTTGTGTTCTAGTTCTCATAATACAATGTTACAACTCGTACATAAATTGTGCATATAGCTTGTTATACTATACATATAAGTAGTAGTAGTATGCTTTACTTCTAGAAATCAAGATATTTTTACAGTCCATTTAATTTATTAATTTATACGCCGAATTTTCAAAATGTGGTATACGCATATAATACTCTCACTAACGATTTCATTAGATGGGTTTGTTTTGTACAGGGCTACACTAGTAACTTTACTTTTTTCAACATTATAATACAATTGATAATATTTTAATTCACTAAATATTATGTTAACGATAGTTAATACATTAGGATCTGCATATTATTCTTTGCCTTGCTTTTGCTATTAGACTCTCCCAAATTAATGCAGCTTTCTATCATGGTTTATCTATACATACTAGAATTTCAATCAAATCGTCATATTCGGATGCCCTGAATATGACGTTTTTCTGTGAGAGATATCGACTCATATCGTCACACTATACAATCTAGTTAGGAAGCAATATTTACGACATCAAGTATAGTTACTTTTTTCATAGTTTTTCATACTTCATAGTAATTGTATAAAAGAAATGTCGTAGATCCTGACTGATTGCTGAATGAATTAGGTCTTCAATGCCAAGGCAAAATTGTACATATTAAATGTAAGCGGAAAATTGCATTCTTCACTTGCAAAGATTATATCATTTAGCGTATGTTTGACTGTACTGTACTGTACTAAAAAGAAAGAGGATCATTGAGGAGGAATGTTTTTATTCAGTTGGTTTTACGGGCTATTAGGTGTTACTTAAGTATTGTATTCAGTAGCATCGTTGAATCGAAATAAAGTCAAGTTGACTGTTGGAAGAGACGGGGACTAAATTGGATGTGTTGTTTACAAGAATCCAGTGGGAGAGAAACAGAGAAATCCATCCTTATTTTATTTTCCTCGTCCTCCTGTTCACAACTACAACAACCCTACCACCGTATCTATATGTACCACTAACGCTATAACCAGAACCACGCGGGACCTCAAATGCTACCAAGTATACCTCACTACCCGGCGTTACCAAACCAATGCGCAATACAAGTGCCTACACCGAATCTTTAGTTCCACTTCCATACAGTCATAAGAGATATACACACATCTATACAAACATATTGTATCAATGATGGTAGCAAGCATTGCTATTACAACAGATCCAATTTCTCCCATGATCTATACCTGAACAGGAAAGGACCTATTATTTTGTATACCTATGAAACATGCAAGGCTTCTTTAAACAAACAATGCTATCGATACAGAAACGACTAAACTGTCTAAACTGCATGTGTTTGCCTGTATAGCTAATCCTGTGTTTTTGCAATGTATTTTTGGTAGTTCACATGATAAACGATACTATAGTGCTGGTTTAAGTATACAGTTGGACCCGTAAGGATTAATGGGGCTATACACCTACACGTATATCAATGTTATGCATTTGCCTATGCTACCTTGTATGTATTTGTATTGCATTACACGCATGCAATAGTAATACACAATCACACTGGGTTAGAGGTAACATTAGTGTATTTTTACTGTTTCGCCTTCACAAGTGACATCTAAACAGAACCGACTTTTCATTGTGCTCCATTGTATTGCGTTGTAGCAGGAAAACCAAAGAAAGCAACCGAAGGAAAGAGCAGTTTAGAGCGTGGTTCGATTTTTTAGTATTTAAGACTTTCCGTAAGCTACTCTTGACGTGTAATTGACGCGTTAGTCTGTCTATAAATCTACACACTACCTACCTCTTCCCTTTATGCATTCCAAATGCACTAAATTGTGTGCATAGTAGCATTTTGTACCAATATAACATGCATGTACGTATACGTAGTGTTCTCCCGTTATGAGATAACTTCAAACAATTATAAGTCATACGTGGCAATGTGAATACTTAAAACCCTATCAATAGCAGAACTTGGAAGAATCTAATTAATTTTTTCAAGAGAATTTTTTTTTCAATAAAATTAAAAATAGTGGATAAGAACATTAACAGCAAATAAGAATGTGTTTAAAGATTAAACAAAAAGCCTGGAACACACCAGAAATATTTATTAAAGGTTGGTAATGTCCCTACATGATTGTCTTTGGACGTAAGGAGGAAGAAAGTAACATCATATTAGAAAGTGCTACAAACGTAGAAGGCAGGAAAGAAAAATATAAAAAACGACTGGGAAAAAGTAAAGTGAGAGCCTAATTGGTGTGGAAATGTAGAGGTTTGCCAGTCCATAAGGGACATTAGGGTAAGGATAAAACTACTTTGGAGAAACATACTGGTTGTCATAAAAGGGAAAGTCGTCTTTTATGTGTCAAGTAGTCAAAATTCAAGGTGTGTCTTGGCCCCTAGCTCAAGCACTCCCAAAACTCAACTCTTTTCCTTCTCACTTAAACATACACTCTCCCTCCGTCCAACTCCAACCTAACTACAAATACTTTTCCTATAAACTCTGTACTCTGTACTTACTAATATTATTACAGAATTTATAACACATACCTCTAACACTTCACTTAACTTATATAACACACATACAATATTTTATCCAGAATTTGACTCTACTCTCCCATGCACTACCTCCTTATATTAATGTGCATATAAATCTATACTCTTTATACATACAGAGCACAATATGCGTGTTCATATTATGCAATTTAACATATCGAGAATACATAGACATATCTAGATATACACTCTGGTGTTCTTTGGTTGGCATATTTTATCAGAATACTAGCAGTCGACGAGTTTTACTCTGACGAACAGTTAAAGCATCGTCCATGGCTATACTTAACTCTTACTCTTCTGCTTTTATCTCGGATTAGTTCAACTACTACCGAAAGACTATCCTCTTTCTCTCTCTCACACACACACACTCTTTCTCTTCTTGCTTTTAGTCTGCATTGTCTGTACTTCCACCACCACACCATACTATTCTCAAACAGACGGCAAACCTCTTCTTCTTTTTCCTTGTGAACACTGTCACTATTACTGCAACCACACTGTGTGAGCACATAACACACACCTAGTAATGCCGAGTACTAGCAAAAGACGTGGACGAAGGATAAAAAACTTTTCTCAACGTCGTTTTGGCAATTTTTCCCTTTTATTTTCGATCATGTCCTCAAGCATTCCTCCTTTCGAGAATCGCAATGGAAAGAAGGCAGTCGTCGAATGCAATGTATTTGTGAAAAGAAACACAGAGCACAAAACGACAGTCACACTACTCACACCGTCACACCATACCACACTCTCACCCTACATACATATATACATACAATCATACAACATACGCATCACACACACAGACAAAATTGCACTGCCTGTGTACTCTCCATCCAGTCCACATATATCTATGTGAGAAACACAGACTTTTACTTTCACCAATGCAACGTCTTATGGTGACTATAAGAATTTTCTTGCCCTTACGTCCCAAATAAGGCAGGCAATGGGTTATTTGGTTATAGTTATACATGCATATGAGTACAACGTGTACATACCTACATAGTAACCTGTTATATTTGTATAAATACCCTCCTAGTATATACACAAGGAGACATGAGTATTACAACAAAATGCTTAAAACATGAACAACGTGTCTAGAGTACCTACTATATAGCACACACTTGTTCAATTGCGTACACATGATATGTCTCATATATTTATACAACCAAATTATGTTACAAAAATGTTCACAATATTATATGTTTGGAGTAGGTAGCTACTTTAGTAGCCAGTACACACTTTAGTAATAGAAAGTGGTGAAAGACAGAAGTTCTATACAATATAGGATATCCATTTTCTGGGATTGCTACTTGCACCCCTAACTCAACACTCTCAAAACAACTACCAGATCTGGTGTCATATTCCTCACACCATACCTCATAATGTGCCGGTATGCATGCTATGCTCTTCTGCCGTATTTCTAGTGTTTTCTAGTATCGAATCATATATTTACATCATATATTTCATATCCTCATATATTTTACTTACATATATTAAATGTACGCATGTTTGAGTATAAATTGTATAGTTATGTAGTAGCTAGTGTAGCCGTGAAGTTTTGTTGCGAACAAAAGGATGTACTGTAGTTCAGAAAGCGTGACTACGTACAACGTATACAAGTGCTAGTATATTGTTACACGCAGTTTGTGTTTATATGAAGCTGTCTGTCAGTCCGTCTCTTGCTCTTTCTGCTTTCTCTCTTTCCTTTGCGTTGCGACACTCTCGCCGCGTGTTGAAGAAGACAAGGTAGTACAGTTGGATTAACTTAACTCACTTGAGCTACTCAGGAATCCGACAAACTAAACTTAGGAGCTATAATATTGTGCAATGCGTAACTTGTAACTTTATATTATACCGTAAGTACAGTGTGTATAGTAACAGATATTGGAATTGAAAGAACTATAAAGGTGTATGTATGTTATGTCTATATAGCAATAATTTAAGCATGTACACTTACAATACATTCAAGAGCGGAATGGTGGTATACTACAAGAGTTGAATATTATGATGAAGGTAATGTCAAGGCATGTATATGAGTGACTTGACTCTCACTACCTGATATTTTATTCCTTAACTTCTCACGTTTACTCTCATTACAAATGTCTCACTGGCCTTATCCAGACAAAGGCACTTTCAGATAGCACATCACCCTCACCAAAACAGACTATAATATACTTGATAAGCTAATACTCACTGTTCCACTGTAAATTCATAACATAGCTCAAAATGTTTTCTCCGTTGATCATCATGCAGGATATAATATGGATCAACTGGCAAGATTGATATTAATAAACGCAATTTCAAGATAATCCCATAAAATAGACTCAACTATTAGAATGGAAATAGATAAGAAAAAAGTGGATAAAATTAAATATTCTGCTGCAATTAGTTTCTTTCAGAGAAAATATAATTCGGAAACAATTACCGATCATGGATAACTATTTAATATTGTCGCTTAAAAGTTTAAACAACGTTCTTAATTGAAATAATTAAACACAAAAAATGATTTTCCTATTTTGAGTCATAATGGCTACCATATAGATGTATGGCAAATAGCAAATATCCTCATAAATTTTTCCTTTCTTCTACTTCCATCCACTAAACAACATAATCATCTAGTTTGGAAACAATTAATCTAACTCATTTATTGTTAGCCGATAACAGAAAATGCATTTTAATTTTTAAACGTTAACAAGTTAAGGTACCTATAATTGATAATAGTAAAATTATTTAACCCTTTCCTTCGGTGCGACGGAAATCTAAGTAGGTACTTGCTCTGCTAACGACATTATTTACCCACATTGGTATAAAAACACTTTAAAAATTCAGGATGCAATAAATAGGATTAACTTTGATTTGATATAAATGAGTCGTAATCATTCCAATATTGTAAATCAACGCGTTAAGATATGTGAAGCTGTTATACATAGTTATGTATAATAATGTTTGATGATATTGTACTTTATTATAATACCTGCATGTAATATTCTGATCTAGCAGTAAGTTTGTTAGACAATACTTGTGGTGAATCACTAGAACTATTTAGAAGACTACTGAGAATCATAAGGAAGCACGGAATAAAATGTCTCGTAATTGTCAGTCTGTAGACTTGATGAGAATTTTATTGTATTTTGTTTAAGTGCAGCAAAGTGTATTCCTGTAGCTCCTACTAAACAGTATATTAGTATAATTGAATCTGAAGCGTTGTATGGAATGTGTAAGTCGTAAGTGGTTGACTATACCTAGCAGATAGCATGACTGGCGTAAGGTAGGTATATTGGTTTGAGACAATAATGGTGGTAAGTGCTAGTAGTGACAATAACCAGTGAGATGATGACGATGATGACTACTATGACGATGACACGGTGGAGAAATGAATTTGTCTGTGTATGAAAATGGGCATTGAGTGGATGAGGAAGTGAATAAGTGAAACGGCTGTGTGATGTTCAGAACTGAGAACGACACGACGACAGGGAAAGTAAATTAGAAAGCGATCTTATGTAAATGTTCCAAGTGTTTCACTCAGCTCATTCTCTTGTCTCGCATGAATATTCTACTTATGCGACTTTACTGTCTTCCTTCTACACACATCACCACCCTAGTATATATAACACCACATCGCACAGCACTCAAAACCCCGCCATGTACGCCAAAACACATTTAAAGTAAAATCTGTCACTCCGTCAACATTCCCAAAACTAATCAAAGGAAAATAGATAGTATACAAATATTTATATACGCGATTTAACAATATTCCCAACTCAACCACCTAGCAGGTGTAAATATAAAATTGCATTCACTTCAATCTCCCTATCTACACAGGGAACCCTTCCTTCCTTGTGTAAAACACACAATAATGCTATTAGTTCATCGTTACTAGCATAATATACCTACACCGATATTACAAACAGTAAATTCGATTGAATGTACATATCTAGTAATGTTTAATGTTTAAGTATTCGGGTAGTAAACATTATGACATGCTTCGGCTTTGCCTTACATTATTTGCACTTACAATTGACGACTGCACATTATTTCAATGCAGCAAGTATTTCAGCAAAGTGACATTACTAATACCACTAAGTATACGTATTGTATGTATCTATCTACCTATTTGATTTACATGGATCATATAGTTGACGAGTTTATCGCTACATTATTTTAAGATGAGAATTTGAGATTATGAATTGATACTGTGATGATATGAGTTTGAGACGCCTCGGCGTAGACTAATCGTCACTAATTGCTTTCCAACAGTACATTAAGCAAAGTAAATTAAATTGAAATTTCTAGTAGTTAGGTCAGACAAGTCATCCATTCTGATGTTCTTATACTAACTTAATGCCATTCTACGTTCAGACATCCATACAAGCTTCCTTGACAACTTTGGCAGACGTATAGAGAGGAACAGAGCAGACTGATATTTATTTAACTTAGTGTTCTCCTGTTCTTTGGTTTGGGTATCCTCTCGTTGTCGTCGTCGTCGTGTCCTTCATTTGTTCTGTGTGCTGTATGCACACACAGAGAAACATACAGAGTGTTCATTCTCATATTATTATTGGGTCGGATGTTCCAGACGACGATTTGTTCATAAGTACATGTACACGTACGTTTTGTATAGGAGTTGCTATGAGTATGTCAATGGGATGTATGTATGTAGTAGGAGTGTTGTAATAGTATGTGTTATTTGGACGTGACAGAGTGGATGACGGTGTCAATGTAACGACAAACTTCTGTATGAATCATGTAGCGCTTAATGGAGGAAACAGGAGACTCGTTGAGAGCATTAAGTAAATCGATAACATCTTTCGTTCGTCAGTCACTCACTCACTCACACAACTCGTTCACTATTCACTTTCTGTGTTCGCTTGAGGTTTAATTTGTAACGTAATCCTTGAGCTCACTCAGATCACAACGAAAGTCACACTAGCACCAAATTAGAATAGCTAAAAGTGAGCAAGTAAAAGCTGTCTAGTCTGACTGTGGGATGAACTATGCATAACTGAAACGCTTTAGCATTTACACAAAATACAGTTTTTCCAAGTTACTGACACGATTATCAATAATGTGCCAAATCCCAGTGTATGCTTTCTTAATGTATTTTTGTCAAATTATGATAAAATGTGGGGTTTAGTAGGATTTTTTTGTACATTAGTTACTGGGTGGTAATTCATATGAGTTATTTTCATTTCATAAAACTCCGTAGTAG
>JAQFYB010003537.1:0-19044 GCA_034694085.1 Pogonognathellus longicornis | reverse complement strand
TGTGGAAACATGATATGGGTTTTAGTGGACTGTGGAAACATGATATGGGTTTTAGTGGACTGTGGAAACATGATATGAGTTTTAGTGGACTGTGGAAACATGATATGGGTTTTAGTGGACTGTGGAAACATGATATGAGTTTTAGTGGACTGTGGAAACATGATATGGGTTTTAGTGGACTGTGGAAACATGATATGGGTTTACCCAAACGTCTTTGGTCTAATATACTTTCGTATTACGTCCCAGAGTCCAACTTTTGCACGTTACGTGCCAGGGTCCAGGGCCCTAAATTTGGCTAAATTATGAAGAAACTAAAAATGTTTACTGATTTTCACGGATTTTAGTATTTCTTATTTCCAGTTTTGCAAAGAAGCAATTTTGCGTCCCCCGAAATTCTAAAAGAGGGGTTGTTTTGCCATGTAAATGGCAATAATCGAAAAATGTTTCCCGCTATTAGCAATTTTGACAAATTTTACTTTTATTTTGGTCCAAATTCAAACAATTTTGCCACGATACGAGTGTTTATATCGATTTCTGTATAATGGTCTTACTAGCTTTAACTAATTTTATTGTGTTTGAAAAGATTTTACAGAGATAGTAATAATTGAGAAATTGAAACAAGGTTTCATGCAATAGTATTATATCCGATTAAAAGTAGTGTAAACACATTTTATTTGTAATTATAAATTAAATTCGCACCTACAGTTTTTCATTAGGTACATATTTTATAACACCCATTTTCAGATTCACAATAATAAAGCCAATAAAGTTTTTGTTGTACAGATTTCTTGAAACATTACTATACTACCGCACTTGCCTATTTACAAAATACAATGAACAATATTATGCTACCAATGCCACCATAACTATTATTTCGGTTAGATATCTTATCATTATAAAATTTAAACTTCTTAAGTGTGAAACATTTTTTATTCAACAAAATTATTTTTTGTTGTCTTTCGTTAAAGGTTTAGGATTCACAAAACTCAAAATTTGCAATAAGAATTATAAGCATTTGCCATTCAGATTTATATTACAAACACTGATAATACTACTTATTCGTTTATTGGTTATATATTATAATACTCTCGTTAAAATGGATATAATTACAAAAGTGATTGCATGATATTTTAGTAGGTAATATTTCATTCGCCATGTAATGAAATTTATATACACCGCATACATTTATAACGAAATATAGACACGGAGGATTTTTTGGTAATTTTTTGATATAATGCCATGACGAATACAAAGGCATAAAACTATGACATTTTCAAGCATTACGTATTTAAATTGATTATTAGTTTAGTTTAAATATTAGAAAGGATAGTTGCATCTATCAGATTTATCACACTAATAACAATTGTAGGTTGATACTTCATGACACATAATAAAGTATTTTAATTAATGGTAAGACTAGGAAATTAATAGTGATTCTATTTAGATTTAGCAGCAAATAATTGCAAATATTTTATACGGAATAATTAGTTTCGAGGTTTTATAGTTTCAGATAAGCAGCCTGATCTTGAAAATAGTTTTTTAATTGTAGTATTAGAATAGGAAACAGTTTCTTGATTACACTATTAGTTGGTTAGGTTATTTTTTCATTTACTCTGTTATTTCGTTTTATGTATATGAATTTTTAGGATTTGAAATACACAAGTTGAATTTTTGAACCACACATTCAACATTTCCAGAATTAGGGGAGAAATTTTGTTATATTTTACCGAATAATTTTTAACACAATAATTCATTGTGATTTACGTATGACGTATATTCACTTAATTACGCACCACATAATAGTATGTCTGTCTTTTAGGAAAGATAAATTAATAGATTAATGCTATTTGCTTATTCTTATTTGTACACCTAAACAACAGTCGTAAATTTATTACAAGCACAAACGTTTTCCAATTAGTTTATATTTATAAAACTAAAAAAATGGTTAGGATAAAATCAAATCACTTTTTTATAGATCTATGAACGAGATTGCAGCGTCCTATTAATACGAACAAAGCAGCTTATTTTTAATAGGTTTTATTTGCCTTATTGCATTCACAAAAAGTAATTTATATTTTTTTACTTGGCACGGTTCATTGTTTATACTTTCAGTTAAGTGACATTAATTTGAAATAAAAGCAATAAATTTCGCCATTTTTATAGTTTTATAATTGAAAAAAATCTTTGTCTCATAGGGGTCAATAAAGACAGAATTAAGTTTATATTAAAATAAACGTATTAATTTTATAAACCATTTATATTTCGCGATTAATTCTAGGACAATTTAGATTTGGTTTATTATGTGTGTCCAAATTAAATATAATACGGATCGAATGACACAAAGACAGATGATAGACAATAAAGAACGTGCACAATAATTTAAGTAGTATAATAAAACTATAACAATGGTTAGGATTGTAACGGTGCGAATTAAACTTTTAAAAAGCGACTAACTTTGCTAATACATTCGGTATTACACTTTTGAAATGAAAATTACGTGCGACTTATTTTTTTACAATTAATTCCCTATTTATTATTATGTGTATTTATATTATATAAAATTATAGGTACAGTAAACAAAATTTGTAAAATATAAATTTGTCTTGATTGTACTTTGGAGACAAATAAGTCTAAATATATTCATGAACTGAATCTCACTTATATGCAAAATTGTCAAGCAGAGAGATTAAAATATTTATACATTCGTTGAACTGAATATTTAAAATAACTAAAATATGCGACAATTAATAAACTATCGAAAATCAAAATACTTGATACACTTACATTATGTCAATATATTACTTAATATTTTATATCTTATTTGAAATCTACAGATAGTGAATGCAACTTATACTAGGTATTTACACAGTAAAAAATTACTTGGTTTTTTTATATTATCATTATCAGCAAAAATTTGTTAACCTAGCCCGAATACATTTTGCAGCAATAATTTTCTCACACATTCTATGGTCGGCAGTGTCAATTCTTTTTTTAAGAATAAATATACAACGGAAATGCGTACTAACAATTTAAATTAGCAAAACTAAACATTCTACAACTTAATACTAATATAGCGCTAAGTGTTTTTCATTTCTTCTGCAAAGATATGCAATGAGCATAGTAATTTTTCTGTCATTAGTCCTTTGCGATTATCGGTATAAATTTTATATTATAATTTTAGAAACGATTTATTTCTAGTAAAAGTGCATAGTTGATTTCTCTTCAATTAATATAACACTGTTCACATAGGTATATTGTTATGGACTCTATTATATTCTAGTTACAAATTAGAATTAATTTATATTATACTATCGCTTTAACTTTCAAAAAGTATTTAATTCTAAACTAATATTAATTATATATGTTTATTACGTCATAGATATTATGTAGCCTCTGAGAATTAATTCCTTTGTAATTTTATGACTGTATTTGAGAATTGACTTCTAAATTATTCTGAGCGCAAAGATTCATGTCTTAACGTTTTGAACGTAAAATATCAATAGTTTAAAATAAAAACAACGGTGCGGGGGTGCTTTGTCGCTGCCCATCCCCAGATTTAGTCACGCCACTCACTCATATCCCATTCTAAAATTTATTTCTAAACTATCCGAAGGTTGTTACAATTTGTAATGTAGAGTTTGGGCTGAAAACCTACTAAGTAGTATAGTAGGCACGCATTTTTACGAACAATCGTAAGCATTTCATTACAGTAATAGTGTGACTGAATCGTGACAATGGTGGAGGTAGAAGGTAGTTATTAATAGCAAAGTGTCATATAGTTATTGACTCCTTATAGTAAAAATACTTTATAGTTGTAATATTGTACGTGTATAAAACTCTAAAATAATGATTATAATAAAACTACGTTTTCACACTCACACAAATACTAGTCCTCCATTTACAATTAATTACCATTCGTCTCTGCTGGCAAGACAATCATTTTATAACGTATTTCAAACAATATCAAGTTAAATAAGTAAAAAACTATATCAATAATTAATAATTATTTTTGTGAATGAGAATGTTGCTAAATTAAAACCCTACATAAAAGCCATAAGTCTCATAAGTTTTGTAGTAGAGAGAATAGTAGTATTGTTATTATAGCAATAATAATCTTATTTTGTTGCATTAACAATTTACGATTTCCAATTCATTGATTGCATTAAACAGTAAAAGCCTATTTCCCATTTGATAATATAATGCTATTATATTAAAAGTAATTAAATAAATAACAATCTAATGAGTTTTTTATTGACAAAATTATCTCCAGCTTGGCCCCTTCCTAAAAATCCTTCTCTCCCATTCTCCTACACTCCCTTATTCCCCTAAGTGGGATAGCAACATGAAATGTCATAGGTCTGTGAATTAACTTGTAATAGTAAATAAAAGATTAACGATTTAACAGTTTTAATAAATAATGTTTTCTAGTTATAATTTTTGCTCTGCCCCAGGAGCGAGGGATGTTTTTTCGCTTTAATGGACAGGAGGAAAGGCCAGTCAAAAATGGAGTGATAGGTTAAAGTTTGTGTTTGGATTGGAATGCATTTAATTCATTTTTATAATATTCTGTAATTAATAATATTTGCATGACAGCGAGCAATTCATCTTACTATAATATTATTTCCGTTTAACGGATTGCAATTGCACTGTACAGTCACATTCGTTTAGTGAACCAATAATATTCTACTGTAATAGGAAATAAGCCAAAAGTTGCAATACAGTCGTTTCTCAATTATAAGTAGTCAATTATTAAATAAACTGGTAACTAACAAAATAAATAAATAAAAACAATTGAAATAATGTTATGAAATGGTTGCTAAAAATAATATTATTCCAATTTAAATGCGTTGCTCATTTTAACTTGAAACAACACTATTTTCATATTATCATTATTGCAATTCTTAGTTCGAGCCCTTTAACATCCGTTGGCTTTTGTGAATATCAACTCAAGTCATATATAATAATATAATAAATAAGTTTCAGTATTTGGCTTTTGTGAATATCAACTCAAGTCATATACAATAAATAAGTTTCAGTAATATATTATACAGATTTTAAAATTTTAATATGTAATATCAGTTGTGGTAATGATTATTGAAAGTGCATTGTCCTGCCTATCACTTGTGATCAGGGGCGCATCAAGTGGGGGTGATTCGAGTGCTTGAGCATCCCCAGATATGATCAAATTTTGGCGTAAAAATCACACCCCTTTTTGGGTTTTGAACAGTAGAGCCGCCGGGCAACTCCCTTAAACTGATCCTTGATACGCCTCTGTTTGTGACGTGACATTTACGATTAAATTGACACACTGCATGAACACATTTAGAACAAACGATTAAAATTGATGAGAAACAGTTAGTGCACAGCGGACACTTGCATAAAATAAATAAACTTTTCTCATGCATTTACAACGGAAACAAAAACAATCCATTAATATGAGACGTTTTAGTATAATATCGGAATCGAAATTGAACACAAAACAAAATAAATGGCCAAACCCAAAACATTGTTAAGCAATATCAGTGCTGACATCAATGAATCTAAATTAGTAAATAATACTAACACATGCACATACTAACTAGTGCCTACTAATTCCCAGGAGTTCATTTAAAAGTTAGTTAGTTAAAACGGAGGGCGAGATAACACTATGTGATGAATACAGGTCATTTAGTAATAGTAATCCCCAATTTCTAAAGTTTGCTCTGTTTAGGGAGACTCCATGATAGTTATCAGATTTAATTGAAAACAATCAATTGTAAATTTTATAATACGTAATGCAAATTAATTTATTATTTTATCTGCGTGCAATTTTTTAAATTTAAAAATTTACTTGCTTCCAAATATAATTAGGAATATTTGCGTTATGTAAAGATTTTATAGAAGTTTTTTTAATTTGAAGAAAATTCAATGAAAGTATGTACCAAAAACCATGTGCAAACCAAGATTGAAATAGTGCTTCGCATCGCAAAACGTACAAAATCTGATCCGAGTTCTACAGTGCCCATAATCAGAAAGGCGAGAACTAATACGAAACTACGAATAAGGAAGGAAAATCATTAGTATATTATTAGTATTAACCCCAGGGCAGAATTTATCTTTGTATTTAGACAAGTTTAATGAGCCCAACTTTACCGTTATAAAGGAGACGGGATACAATTGACATAAAATCTACAACAGAAAACATTTGCTCTTTGCAGCAACGATAGAAAGGAGCATTTTGCAGAAAAAGACAAACTGACACATTCCTGTGCTAACGGGAGTGCAGAATCGACAAAAGCAGAGATAATCATACTTTGCTTGATTTCCACATTTTATCAAGTAAAACCCTCAGTGATTCTAAATTACGAATTTTATTCGCGTAGCATTGACGCTTTAGTAAAATTGGCTGACACATCTTCATATTTATATCATTGTTGTTAGTTTAAGTGAACGTAAAAATAAAATTCTATTCCTCATTGAATTGATAATTTTGTCCTTGCTCAATATTATGTGAATACAAACACGCAACTAGGAGTAGGAAGCACACTCTAACTTTCACATAATCTTAATTTTATAAACATTTTACAAACGTTTTACTACTGTCAACAATACACACAGCGATATACGGACCGCTCTCTCTAATTTCCTCATCCGTTTTTTGTTAATTAAAAGATTTTACTTCAAAGTAAAATTTTGTATTTCAACATGTTTTATTCTCTTACCGTTATGTAGGTAATCATTCTTTTTAAAATCATAACCCAAAAGTGTGAAAATAATAATGAATTTTTGAAAAATGTGACAACAAACTGTCTCGTCCCCGTGACAGCTCGTTTTTAAACTACGTTTACAAGAGCTGCTAGTTGTAATAATATCATGAACATGAAGACACCATAATATAATAATATCTGACTTCAACAATTATTCATATTTGTCATTAAAAGTTGTTTTAGTAATCTGCAGATTTGCTTCTTTGCACATCTATTTATAACATAGTTAATTACATTTTTGCAACAGTCATTTG
Organism: Pogonognathellus longicornis; assembly: GCA_034694085.1. Lineage (NCBI taxonomy): Eukaryota > Metazoa > Arthropoda > Collembola > Entomobryomorpha > Tomoceridae > Pogonognathellus > Pogonognathellus longicornis. The sequence continues at coordinate 12,044 of JAQFYB010003537.1, read as the reverse complement.
CGAATTGTACTGAATGATTTGGATTCGAAAGAGAGAGTGAGAGAGTATTCTTATCTCATTATATCTATCTGATCATTTACATATAAACTCATAAAATAGGAAGGATATTATTGATATTTCGTCATATCAGAGCGGCTATTTTATTTAATAGCTACGTACGTAGTATATCGGAAGGAAACAATTATTAATTTAATATTCTTTCGGTTGACATTTCTATTTCACCACTTTGGGAATGGATTACGTTGATGTCATTCCTTCATTTCCTATTTCCTAATTTGTAACTATTAGTGTTTTTCAACACCTTTTCCGCTACATCTTTTGTTGGTAATGCACCTAATTTCAGAAATTCGTAAATGATTTCAAACGTATATATTGTATTTAGATATTCTACCCAGTTGTCGACTTTTAATCATCAATTGCCAGTTGAGTGTACACAAGATTTCTGTGCTTATACTGGCAGCGACTTCATTATCTGAACTATAGTAAATAATTCGTAAATTATGTACTTTTTGGATTAGGTAAGTATATTCGAGTCTAGTAATATTATTTGGTATTTAATATAATAATATTTTTATGTTGTAATATATATTCATCATTATTGGTAAGTTAATTTGTATTTCTCATCTGCACTCTACCTGGTCATACGAAAGTCGTAAGTAGCACACAATATTTTTATGTGTGTATGAATATCAACATTTTTGTAACTAGTTTGCTAGCTATGTATTTCTGCTGTGTGAATTATGGTGGTAACGTGCTGTTTGTATTACGCAAACGAGACAAAGAACACTATATTGCAACTGCGAGTTATAATAATAATAATAATTAGTAATAGTACATGTATTTAATATATTAGCTATATTTTGTATTGATGTTGCAGTAAAAAGTCCCTGAAGGTATGATAAATGTAAGCGTGAATTATACGAATTACCTGATTTGCAAAACTTATACTATGTTACTTACATTATTAGTTTTAGAAAGTTAGTAGTAGTAGTAGGAGTGTGTGAGTAGTTACTCTGGGTAGGTTTCCAGCACACTGTACCCTTACGGCCAGAATCCAACCAGAATCCACTGATTCTTTCAAGCCAAGATTTTGGTTGGACGTATAAAAACACCAGTGTAGATGATTTCACTGGATTCTCTTAGAAAGAAACACTATTTACACTTTCACATTACTGTCTATATCTCTTATCTCAGACTACAGTAAAAGTATTTTTCTTTTGGTGAAACACTTTACTCTTTCATGCCACTCTTTCCACTCTGGAACTTTGAAAGGTTTACAACGTAATTTCTACACGTTAATGTAAACTACCTATACAAGTTTAGCTCTTACTTTTGCGTAACTTGAGTAACGATTAGGATTTTCGTAATACAAATACAAGCAATAATTTTACGGTAGATATCATACCATGATTCTGTAACGATCGTATTAATGAATGATTTCATTCTATTATAATAATTAGCAGAATACTCTGGCAAATAGTCTTTCGATGGTTAACGTTTTGACTGGAATTGCGAATGAAATTCGTTACGAGAGCGATTAGGTTAATTTTGGTTAAATTCTCGGTTTGTAGGTGAGTGTGACGTGAAAAGTTTGAATATCTGTCTCTGTACAATCTTGCTCTGAAACCATTGGATGATCATTAGGGTTTTGTGGGATACTGGAATTTTTTTCACATTTTTTTGGAGTGCTGCATTTTTCCGGTGGTGGCAAGGGAGGAGGAGTGGTATAATTCGAATTTGTGGTTTCCGTGGGTCCTGTAGTTGCTGAATGTTTTTTGTTAGCACCGCCAGAAGCGCCGTTCTCCTTGTTTTTCTTACTAGAAGTTCTTCGAACTAATCTACGGTCTTTGTCTTTACTCGATGAGCGTCTGATGAGTTGCTTCAGTGATTCGACACTAGTACTAAATACACTAGCAAAGCCTGCAAATTTCCAGATACAATCTTTAATTACATTAAACTCAACCAAGTAGCATATAGATACATATTTTTTAGCGTATTTAATTATTTACTGAGAGGCAATTGGTTTGGGCTATCAACAATTAAGCAGGAAATGTTCCCCTAAATAAAATGTTGTAGACATGCCAACTGAACAGATCTTAGGCCTCCAAGAATTCAAAACTTCTAATTAAAACTATTTAAACGGCATAACTACAATAAATATTAACGTATCAAATAAAAATTACCAGTTTGATTCCAATTGGCAGCTGCGTCTTCCCTGAGAATGTAATAAGGAGTTGATCCGTCATCGCAGTCCACATCAGGCATCTTTGGACAAATTGAGGGTGACAAGAACCATTCTGAGCGTGTTTTCATTCTTGCTGCTTGTCTTTCATGAACCTGAATGAAAAAGCACAAAATTAACTCACAAAATCGCAGGAGCCACATTTTTACTACAAAATTATCTATTGCCTTGAAAATATATTTTACTATATTATTTCACTTACCTTAAAAAGGCCATTGTCTTCTAGGCTGATACTAAGTCTTGTATAACTTTCCAGTAAATTATTTTCAGGAATGCTGCTAAGCGAACTACTGGGATCCCCCGCTTCTGCGTCCAACCGTTCTGAAGCCTGAATAAGCGCAGGTGTTGACTGACTCTCTTCTTGTTGAGACATAGCTGCAAATTTAAACAATCAATTAAAACATTTTAATCAAAAATTATTAAAAATGTCTGTACAATGGATGACTACTGTCAACAGTGTTCCGACTAGCCGCCTAAACGGCTTTTGACTCGAGCTGCTTTTTGTGGCTTAAGCGAATATCAAAATTGGCTTTTTGCTTAAAAATTGGACGGTTTTGAATTTATACAGAGAAATTCTAAAAAAATTAAAATAAAATATTGTGTAAATTAATAGTTAATAATTGCAAAGTGCCATTTTTTAAACTGTAAATAGCTACCTAGTAGTATTCAAATGCAATTTTGATTATGTGAAGGCATATCAAAAAACGCCTAGAAACTTCAGAAAACCGAAAAAGCGGCTCGAAGGCATTTTGTGAATGGTTTAAAGATATTAATTTAGCGGAACTCCAAGTGTCAATCATACAATTCGGATATAACATGAAAAACGAGTGAGTAAAGAACAACGATTAATATATGTCAGACGCCAGACGGAGTACCAAGATAGTTAACAAAACCATGACTTATAGATTCAGAAACAACAAATCAAAGCTTCAGTGTTTGCATAAACTTGTTACCAAGCAGAAATTAGCATTCGTCAAACATTTAAAGACATTACTCGTGTATATAAAGGGCCGGGGAACAAAAAGCCTTTTAACAGTTTTAAAAATATGTAGGACTGAATGAAATTAGGCATAAAAAGCAAAAACAAAATATGTCAGGTTGAAATGAACAGCGACAACAATGTTACAGATTAGCATAAAAATTACAACTTGGGCAACTTCTTTATTAGTTTAAATACATTAAAATGCAGTTTGTCACAACGCTCCAAAATTATTAAAGCAAATATTAAGTTCTCATGTTCAGAAATTAATAACATGCCTCGCAGTGAAAATGGAAATGCGTAATAACAATAAGCATTCCAGGTTACTAATAAAAATAGTGAATAATACTACAGTTAATAATGTGCAAATCTATTGATCATTGAATGTACACAGAGTTGCGCATGGGTTGAGTTGAAGTGTCACAGTTTAAGTTTTCATAATACTTTAATTAATAAATTAGGGCTTGGAAACCAATAAAGCTTAGTTCATAGTTAAGCGAGTTATTAAGTATGGACACAACATAAATTGTTGACCAACCAAGAGGCTAATATTGTAATTCAAAAACAAGTTGACACTGACTTCTACAAAATGCACAAACTAACGATAAGTCCACCATGCACAAAAATGATACGACATTAAAAAATGGAAAAGTTAACAAGCAAATCACAAAACACATTAAAGACACACATATAACACATAAAACATTTAAATTGATGTTTAACAAAACAGTTAACAATGCAGTACAAATAAGTTTCATGAACAAACTGTACATAATAATGTTAATAAAAAAATAAGTACCTCGTTTGTTTTTCTAGTACCATCAGAAATATTGTACATAGTAATAGCGGTGACGTGATGCGTAAGGGTCTTTAAAGGTGTGGTGTTGTGTGACATGGCAATCAAGATTTTAATAACCGTTTGTGATCGTCATTATGTTTAGGTACCCAACAAACCAAACACGTTTTGTAAATGTGAGTGTAATGGGTATTATAATATACCATGTTATAAATAAACATAATATAAAGATTAACTTTTACACACAAGTCTAAATATGTAGAAAGAATATCTCTTAATAATTTTTTAATCCAAATAGTATTACTTTCTAAGAAATGATAGCATTAATATTTGCTTGCGTCAGTAGCAAAATTCAGTTTCATTGTGACTTGCTTATTTTTATGGTCTGCTTATAACGTGCTCATGAAATATTAAAAAATATATTTGTTTAAGTCTTAAAGATAAACAAATTTGATAACTTTCTTCAAACAAATCTTTTAATTACATAAAAACCAGTAATGTTCCAAAATTTACACAAACGTGGCTTTCCTTCAGACAATCGTACTGAATTTGCATCTGTGTGCTATGAAGCTGTGATATTATAGGAAAATGGCAACAATATGCTGTTATGAGCTTGAAATCGAATGTATTAGGGAACTACAGCTTGTCCTCTTTATCATTTACTGTAAATAATACATTGAATACACGGTTAACCCGCCAATGACCAAGACGATAATATATGTATCAATTGTCTTGGGCGACAGCAGGTTATACATCGTCATGGTCGACGGCTGGTTATCCGTCGTCATTTTCAATAAAGGCCAGCTTATTATGGTCAGTCAGATCATTGTTGATTATTTAATTCGATCAATTATGGGCTATCCAATGTTATGGCCAATGCGCAATGGTGTGTTTATGCATTTCACCACAATACGCACGCAATGCCCATGTAGCATAAAGGAAATGAAAACTCGCAAATTATTATTTAGCGTAAATGATAAAAGGGACACTGTACTGACTGTACTGATGACTGTAAAATAAAAGTTTAAACTTCAATGTATAATTCGCCATATTTTTGGTAAAATAATAGTATGTGCGAATTTTTTGTATGTGTGGATCCTATAAATGTCTATTTGCTACTACATTTTATTACAGTAAAAAATTATTACAATTTAATTAAAGTCAGTGTCATTAGTTAGACTTGTTCAAATGTGTAATGTAGCTAAACAGTGTTAGTGTTAAAACAATATTAAATTAAGATGTAATACTTAAATACAGTAAACAAAATCGTTCGATAAAGTATAAAGAGCCTTAAATACTATGCAAATTGTATAGAGCGTTGAAACGTAAATAAAACCGCCAAACTACCACTACGATAAAGTCTTTTTCAAACTATAATTAATTATGGCGATTGGCGAGCATACTAGTACTTAATACTTTTGTAAAGACAAACTTTACAACGCCTAACGAGTTGGTTAACAAAGTTTTAAATTAGGAGCTTTGGGGTAGTGAATGAAAATTGCTAGGAATTAGTTAAAAATATATCAGAAAAGAACTTTTCATGCGAAAGGGAAATAATTGATGGTTAAAGTTAAAAAAGCAGTCCCTACGGGGCACCAAATATCTTTCGTATTTTCCAACTTGTATATTCCTCAGAGTCAATTTTATGTAAAGATATCATAGCATCAAGCTATATTAAGTAGTATCAACTATTATGCAAAAATAACTTTTAAAATAATTTCAAGCAGGATATTTCACATTCTCATTCTCAAAAAATTAAGTAGAACTTTGATCATCTTTTAATTTCAATACCCCATCTCCAACTCAACAAATACTGGGTGTTAGAATATTATTCATTCAACTATGGCATAGTTTAATTGTATAATACCTAAGTACCAGGAGGTAAAAAGTAAAAACAATACATACAAATTGAAAAGGATTTAATCTTTAGTACCCTATTTGTCAACGGTAACTTAATATAATAAACCTTATAATATGATTAAATATTATCTCAAATCATTTTCAGGAAAGTAATATAATATACAAACCAGTAATTTATTTTCGACTTCGCACTACGGTAGCGCTAATTTGCTTAAAGGTAGGTAGTTGGTAATAATAATAATAAATATCAATGACTAAATGTAAGCTTCGCGACAACAACAATTAATTTTCTACGGCATAGTAAAATCGGTGTGTAAATAAAAGTTTGTATTAATATTAAAAATATGTATTTCACATGCATCATGCAATCATTTGCTGGAATCTGCAGGACAATAGGCAAAGAAACATTTTGCAGCACCACCACCACACATATTTATATATCATGTAGAAATAAAATACTATTGATGCGTATATGGATGCTTTTAACTTTAATAATGTTATTGTTCAAGTAAATAGGAATAAGATTAGGCCGAGAGCTAGGCAAGGCTGAGACTGAGAGGATTCAAATAAAATAATTGTTCCAAAATGCAATAAACTTTCTTTGGTCAACTCTCAAACCCATGAAGTGGGCAAATAATTCAAGTACCCCTGTGTTCGTCCATGCATTCTTAAAATTACTTTCTGCCAGTTGCATGCTGATTTTCCTATTCATGAACTAATAAAATATTGCGTTTCACAAAATTATGAACGAATGCAGACAGTAAAAGAGAAAGAAAATACTTCCCATTTCACACAATTAAAATCAGATCAGTTCTCTGGTTGTTTTTCAATAAAAATTAAACATAGAATATCAAGAGGCGTCGTTAGTTAACACTTAATTAACAGTAAGTAGTTGAGGGAATAAGGAGCCTGCGATAATTAAATTTACACTACCCACTACTACGAACATTTATAAATTATGCATAATAATTATTAAGTAGAAAAGAATTAAAAGGAGATGATTGTTACAGAGGAGTTGTTATTGTTACGATTACTGTTTTGAGCTGACTATACATTTCGTGCAGAGCAAAGGCATTTTATTTTTCAAAACAACAAGGGGTTCAAATGAGAAATACCTTCCAAATTGAACTTGAGACCCCACCTCTCCGATTCATACTGCAACCAAGTTTTTTCAGCTTCTAGTGACAGTTGCCCTGAGCAAAAGGTGAATAAGGAAAAATTGTCCATGTCATAATATATTTCATATTTATACAATTTTGATACTAGAATTGTTTCTACACTCATCCTGTATTAAATGACATTTATAAATATCTCCAAGCTCAAACAGTTTTCAACATCAAGAGCAGATTCAAGATTTGAGGTAGAGGAGGGGAGGGGAACCTTTTCATCTTTAGCTAACTAACATTAACCAGGTGAATTTGACAGGCTTGTTCTCTTCCCTCCGACATAATTACATCATGAATACTAATATTTACTTTGTCTCCGAGCTACTTATTTTGGGGATACCCAAATCGCAACCGTTCCGGTAACTATGGGACTATATTAAAAAACGTTTTTCATTGGTTTTGTAGGAATAAACTTAATTTAATTATTTTAATAACAATTATTTAATATTCCACATCATCTATTATATAATAAATATAATAGTATTTTTCCCAGTAAAGTTGTTTCGCCTGGCTATATCATTTTGATAGTGATGTGATACTGTAATATACTAATTATTACTCTCTTCTCATAAATAGCTAATAAATGAATTACTTTGCTAAATCATTGTTTCGTTTTTACCACTTCTAACCTCATTCATTCTGGTGCATTACTTCCTTGTATGGTAGTTAAGTTACCTACTATATATTTGTGTCGACGAGCTGTGGTTTTGGCCACTACTATTGACTATAGGTAGATAAATATGTATTATTTATACAAGATAATTATGTGTACTACATGTTACACAATTAATTATATGTCATCTGGACTAACGAACTCGTGATAATATATTTTGAAATTATTTTACGTATGTACCATAATATTAAATATTGTTAAGAATTAATGTGTGTCGTTGAGTGCAGTACACGGTATAAATAAACTTTCCAGTAGTGTGTAGGTGGTGGCAAACTCCCGTAAACCTAAAATCATCGTAATGTATTATACTTAATGAACCTATCGTGTATTTGCACTAAATAACTTTAAACAGGAAAAGCAATGTGCAATAGTAGTAATAAATACTTCTAGTAATAATAATCCTACAATGCCCATTGTAAATAATTAATCACATTATTATCGTAAACAGATATGTAGTTTTAAATTATGTAATTGGGCAACCATTTCAAGCAAAAATGTAAAATACTAATACTTAGTATAAATTGTTCAAAATCAGGTCATTTTAATTTGCAGGTATTCTCCTGTAATTTCACATGCCCTCATTTGAATCAGATCCTATAATCTTATGTAATAATGTGCACTAATTGGCTTGGGAGAAGTGCATAGATGTTAAAATGATTCTTTCAATGTATAATCACACTTTTGTACTTGACTTTCCTCATCCCATCTTTTGATAAAAACAGAATTCAATTTGCTGGAGAACGGATTATCAATCTTTACGGCTGGATGCGGCAGATACGTACGTACACAATAGAAGTAGAGTGATTTTAGTCTGTATGGCAATGGAAATGCAATTATCACTTCAATTGTAAAAATATAGGTAAATTATTTTGTCTATTCTGTGCATCCGTTTTCAATAATTGTTAAAATGCCACCTATATATTTATCACGGTAGTTTTGATCTAACGCACGTTGCAATAAGGCGGATAACGGATAGACTTTGTAAATGTCTGTCATTGGGATAGAAAATTGTGAATTCAAGTAAAAATAGTTTTGTATCGATTCTACAATTTTTATGACATTAGTGCTAAGGTTGGAAGAATTACGTTTCCTGGCGAGTAATTGGAAAGAAAAATATCAGAGGAAAAAATGATAAAGGTCAGCAAAGAAGATTGTGATGACTCATCATAAATCTAGCTGGAGATGTGCGTCGTCAGTAATTGACATTGTAATTGAAATTATATACATACAAAATATGAATAAGAAATACAGAGTAGCTTTAATAGCTATAGATCTACTTTTTGAATGGTATTTCTAGAATTTAGCTGATGAGATTTACTTACGAGAAACGAGAGCATCAGGTGGATAGCGGAAACTAAAAATCCAGTCTTCCTCAACTTTGAGAATTCGGCCGGTGATTCGAGCATAGTACTCATAATTCTCTCTTCCAAACAAATTACTTACGCCAAAGTTATCAATGAGAAACTTCATTATTTTCGTTGCCACCTGAATAACAGCAATAGAATTAATCAATTTACATCTCCAAAAAATACCGCATACTCAAATTAAATAATCATTTTTCCCCCGTGAAATTGATATGAAAATTGTGTTAGTACATTTACCGTTGTAATCATTCAAACTGTTAAAGACTAACTAAATGTAAGTATAGCTCCTAGCGATGGCCTTACAAAATACATCTGTGTATAACCACGATTACAATACAAACAAACACACATGCAGATGCACACAAATAAAACAAAATGTACCTAGTATAAGTGTATGTTGTAAATACCAGAATACAAAATTAATTTAAAATTAAGCTTAATCAAAGGCATTATTATAATATTGATAAGCATTAGAAAAAGCTTTAGAGGCCAGTTGGCTGATTTGTATATGTATCTAGAGTAGTGTCGGTAGGTAATTGTATTCGTAAGTCTTAACGTCCATTAACGGGTTAAATTAAGAAGCATTTCAAGCAAAGCATTCAAAGGAAATTCTCTTATGTACATTTTACATTTTTTAATTTATAAATCAATTGAACGTGTAGGCAATACAGAATTTTATTGGTTGTTGCTTAAAATATTTGTAGACCAATAGACCTGTTATTGTCCCTATTTATTGATTAGAAATCTTTGATCTTACGGATTATCATATTAATATCCTATTGTGAGTACAAAGCACAAAGTGAAATTAATCTAAAATCTCTATAAAATTATCATACTATTACTCTCATTAACTTTTATTTAGCGTCCAACAGGGCCTCAAACTAACTAGCTTTTTCGGCTTTGCGCCCAAGAGCATTAATGCCCGATAGCCAAAACCGAACCCTAGGCCCTAGATACGTGCTTGAATATGACTACTTCATCTGAACTTAATATGGACATAATCAAACAATTAATACTGATATCACTTTCTCTCATTCTAGCAATGTTCTATCTATCTTTACATGTCAATTAGTTATACCTAATGGAAAAAGCAAAACAGGTTTACTATCACTATGTGTAAACATTTGCATTTGCTATTACTCGTATATTGTTAGCACCTTCAACTGTTTGGAAAAAATTATATAGTGTAGGGTTACGAACGTTTCCGATTTCAATTTGCGTCACTAACATGTCACATTATCCACGTTTAAATAAACATTATTAATGACATGACGCTGCTGTTGCGAATCCAAGAACCCATACGACATCCAAAATAGCGACCCAAGTTACGAAATACATGCTTGTTTATATACTAAGGCAGGATCACAACAAAGCTTGCCATATCCATTACTAAATTATTCTACATGACATCCCAAATAGGCGCAATATTTTCCATCAAATCATTATTTTTGCTATATCAAACTGTGTGTTGGTGTCTTCAGGCACTAACTGTGATAGTCAAAAAAATTTCAGTTGATTAGACTAATAGATGTTATTGCTATCTTTAACCTTGTGCTCCACTGCAGCTACCTACCAATTTGAAATACCATAAGTTTCGTAGTAGTAACTGTTGTAGTGAATGATATTTTCGTCAATTTGCAAGGAATATTTTTCAAAGCAGAAAAGTCCAAAAGCTATAACGTAAAATTGCAATATGAAACACACATGTCTGTAAAATTTGCTTCAGACAAACCTTGTAAACTGGAATGGAGACGACCCATGAAATGTGATTATTATGAATTACAATAGAGACAAGTTCTTCTACAACAATTATAAAAACATTCGAGATATTTGTAGTTATGTCATCGTCATATCAATCATGGCTACATGGCAAAAGTTGTGCAGAATTAACACATTCTTTTACATCGATTGCATTGTTTTCCAAAACGATTATTGGTTTACGTAATAACTTATCGGTTTTCCTTGTTTGTGTTTTCCTACATTGCATAGTACCAATTTTACAGCATCTATATCAAACAATAACTAAGTTTGGTTCATTAATTCTAGGATATGCACGCTATACACTCGAAAAAGTTTGTATTAAATTAAATTTTGTGTATATATCTACTGATTATTTTTGAAATGATCTCTGGCTTGTACTAGGAGTAGAGAATTTTGCCAAACTATAGCATGTTCTCGGTATTTTGATTGGAAAACCGACTGGTTATTGCTTGTACCTTGTACTCATGAAATAAACTGAACTATGAGCCATCAAGCTTTCAGCTATGACCAATTGACAATACTTTTAATAATTATAAGAGATCATACCACCATGCCAAGCAACCGTTTCATAACAAGAAAGTACAGAACAATTATCTATTCATATGAAATACAGAATATGAAAATGTCCTAGTAAAGAGCCAACTCACAAAAGTCTGGTTCCAAACTACCATTTAAATTTGCATTACGCAGTGCACGTTAAAACTAAAATTCTCGCAATATTTTTTTTACAAGATGTAAATAATTTAATAATTTTTAAAATTGTTAAATCAGTCTGGTTAAATGTCTCACCTAGGTAGGTATGCGGCTATTTACATACATATCTTTAAGTAAACAAATGTTTATAAATTTAAAACCAACATTAAGTGTGAGAAATAGGCAACCTTAAAAACATTTAACAAATACTGTGATTCGTGATTCTCATAAAATATCGCTATATAACTACACTGTCTCCGATACACCGAATTGTACATTCTACAACTCGAAGACTAAACTACAACAACTAAAGTTGAAAAGTGGAAGAGATTTATGGAAGATGAGGATAAAACTGATAAGGGTGTTAGAGTGATGACTGATGAGATGAGGTTGGTCGGTTGCCGTCGGGGAGAAGAAAACTATCATGCATTGCCTCGTCAAATAATTGTCAAGTGAACGCAACAACGAAATAACAAAATAACATGATGGGCATGGCATGTATGTATGTAT